>OY804600.1:42540756-42679260 GCA_963680895.1 Fragum sueziense | reverse complement strand
GGTTCAAAGAGTGTATTCAGTACCTCTAGTTTGTTTGTATGAAAAACAAAGTTGCCTGTATATTATGATTTTGATTGATACCTGCATGTGCAGATCATGGGGTGGGGCCTGGTCCCCTCAAACTTGTAAAACAGGCTAATCAAAGTGAATTTCAGGAATTTTTCATGCACCAATGCTGTCAGTCCTTGAAAAGACGACCCCCTGTAGGAAATTTTCTGGATCCATGCATGGTATGTTTATGCTACATTCATTCGTGAGGCACTGTATTGATCTGATTTCACCCCCTTAATCTATTCACATGCGATGTCTCTTTTTGACTCCCTACAAGGTAATGGCTTTGGAAAACATTGTGGATAATGATGAAATTGCTTGTGACAAGCAATTTCTTCATTTCCCATAATGTTTTCTTCCTAAAAGCCGCCAAAAACATGTGAGATTTAATTTACTTGAAATTGTCATCTAGAATATCTTTGAATTTGGACAAGCAATTTTGTTGTTTGGTAAGGGATTAATTGGATGATTGGAAACTGGATTTGTGACCAATTGCATGATCACGGTTCGAGTAGTTCCATTGGATGCTGAATAACGGCAATGATATTCATAAACTCTTTCCCAAGAAAGACCTTGATTTGATTTTCCGTACAGAAAAAGCATTGGAAAAGATTGAGACAAAAGAACAAAATGCTGATGACCAGAATTTTCTCCTTTTGGCCCAATCTTTTCTGTGTTGTAGTATACACATTTTCTACTTTTGATATCACCTATCATGTCAACTGCGATACCTGAGGCTTTGAAATTTGAGCATATTAGAATTTTGCTGTTTGGCAAAGTGTTAATAAGGTAAAAATGTTAAAATGACCAAATCAATGCCCCGATGACAGATGAAATCTATCAAAAAGAGCTGCATGGAGAGTATTCCAAATGTTGCAGTCAGCATTTTCTCCTTTTGCCTTAACCCATTACCACACAGTGACGCCCTTTGACACCCACAAGATTAAGGCTCAAGAAAAATTTTTGGAAAATGAAGAAATTGCTTGTGACAAGAAATTTCTTCTTCCACAATGTTTTCTACCATGTTAAATTCCATGTATCTGAATAATCTGATATTGTTGTCTGCAACACCTATGAATTTGGAAGTCTATCATTTTGCCGTCTGGGTAATAGGTTAATATTATCTGAGCTTTTACATCTGTAATGGAAAGGGATTGGGAAAATATTGAGACAAAAGAAGAAATTGCTGATGGTCATCATTTTCTCCTAAATTGCCCAATAATATTTCTAAGGAAATTAATATTATAGAAAATTCCTGTCTAGTTTTGTCATCTGCAGCGTCAATTGAATTTGGAACTGCCCAAAATTTTGCCATTTGGGAATGGGTTAATCATTATAGATTTAATCGCCTGTGCAGCATCTTGACCCTTTCCCAAACGGTCAAAATTTAGACTATATCAATTCAAATGCTGCTGCAAACAACACAAGAGCTGTCCGAAGACAGCGCGCTCGACTTTCTAAGTTGCTTAGTATAAAGGGGGGCATAACTCCAAATATAGTGGAGCTAGGGTCATGGGCCCTGATAGTAAGGTAGAGGGTGTGATGGTGAATAAGTATTCCAAGTTTGGGTTGAATCCCTTTGATAGTATGGAAGTTATTGATGATTGAAAAAACTTTAACCTTGGTTGCAACGCCAACGCCGACGCCCGGGTGACAGTATAAGCTCTCATTTTCTTTGAAAAATCGAGCTAAAAATGGCTGTAGATGAACATGAAATGTGTCCATTGTGGTACAGAAAACATTTAGACAAAAGGAGAAAATGCTGGTTATCAGCATTTTCTTCTTTTGTCTCAATGTTTTCCAAAGCCTATCCTCATAGGAACATCAAAAGCAGGTCTTGTTTGGGTAAGGATTAAGTCCAGAATACCAGAACAGTCAAAAATTCTGCCATTTACAAAAGTTCATATGGTATCGACTCCGACTCTCAATCATGAAGTCCCTTGTTCGATCCCCAGTTGCGGCAAATATCCTCTCCGACATTGTCTTCCAACATTGACTGATAATCTTTTTTTGAGAGCAGCTGGGAGCTTAATCCGAGTCTTCTCTGATGTAAATACGCTCTTTGATATTTTGATTTTTCGCTTTTTACATCAGAGAGCGTTGCTCTTTGAAAACAGCGGAAAGTTCGGTAACGTTACAAGTAACTTGAAGCTTTGTTTTTGTGTATCATATCGAATCACTCGGTAAAACACTGTAGGGTATAGATCAATAAATCATTTTTTGTTATACCTGACCAAAATTTCATTTCAAATCGGCCTGCTGGATGAGTATAACCTTTGGTTTTGAATGGAAGGTCAAGGTAAACAAAGGCTGCTCAGGTGAGGGTTGTTGCAAAACATTGCCTATTAACCTTTTAGAAATACTTTTTGGTCGTAATTTTTTCAGCAGCCATAACAATAAATCGTTCATTTATCGATATCATCAGGGGTTTTAACGATAGCGTTTAAGGGGGAATGCTCCAGTTTTTCGGAACACTCGGTCTTTACTGCAGTTAATTAAATGTTTCGTACCAATATGTTTCGCTACCACATTTTTAATAATATAACACATTATTCCAATTTACCATTTTCGACGGTAAAAGTGTATTTATTATGCGAAACTGATTTCCCCAAGATGGAAATCGATTATTTAGAGCAAGACAGTCGTAAGTGTGTATGCAGTTAGCACTGTTTTGCGTCATTTTATTCATGTGTAGCTGATAAAAATGGCTGTTATTCTCTAATAAGTACGCTGACCTATATATTTTCTTTTTGAATTATTACCAGGACATGTTGCTTAATACAATGAGGGAGTTTTATCAAATTCTATTATGTAGAACTTGAAATAATTCACAAAATATGCAAATTTTGACATAAAAAACTCCAGCTTCGTTGATCTAACCGAACACGTGAACATGCTGTTTTATACATTTACGCGTTTATATTAGCACATATTTTGGGTTTTCTGATCTTATTAAATGTAAGACATTACTTTAAATCCGTTTTCGGCACTAAACAATGAATATTCAGCATTTTATTAGCATTTTAGTGACCTTGGACAGGTGCAAGAAATTGTGCATTTTTTCGATGTAGGGGTATGTTATACGAATGCCTATAAAATTCAAACAAGATCGCTGACCATCCATTTTTACTTTATTTTTCAATTGGTAATAACATGTAATTTCAACATACAAAATATAAATAAATTCTATTATTGGGGAAAAAATTAGGAAACTGGAGCATTCCCCCTTAAGATCGGACGGTGAACGATGCGCAACAATTTGTTGCGAACTTCTTGATTTTTTCAAAGAGCAACGATCTCTGATGTAAATAGCGAAAAATCAAAATATCAAAGAGCGTATTTACATCAGAGAAGACTCGAATTACTGGGAGCTCAGAGAGGATGTTGTGGTGATAATGCTGATAACATAGGATTTGAGTACATCATTGTAAGAAAATATTGAGGGAATAGAAGGAAATGATGATGATCATCTTTTTCTTTTTTTTTTCTCAAACATTCTTCAAAACCAGATCTTGTTTGGGGAAGGGCTAAAGAAGATGAACATTCAAGGATAACATATCCAGCTAGTTCTAAAAAAACACCCAGGCAGCCCTATTTAGGGGATTAGCAAAACATTAAAGGAAAAGAAGAAAAAGTTTATTGCAATCAGATCATTCTTTTAATTTTTTTATTAGCCATTATAATGTACAAACTTCCTGCTTATATGTGACCTGTCACGCTAAAAGGGACCTTGGAAGAGTGAACCGTATCGGTCAGTGTCAGTCTGCACAGACTGGTTCTTGTCGGTACTTTTCATTCTAATGTAATTTTCTGAACCTGGAATATTTAAATCCTATCTTACATGTCAAATTTTAAAAAGAAAGCATCTGGTTGACCTGTGCTGAGTCTTGTACATAATTTCTCAAAATTTTGTTTTCAGTGAGAAGGTCCCTTTTAGCATGACAGGTCACATGTCTTAAAGGGACTAAAAGTAATAAGTCAAAAATGCAAATATATTAAAGAGTCTGATACTTTTCATGAAATTTCATCATCTTGGAAACGACAAAGCCAAAAATCAAGTTTTGAATTACAAACAAATGCATGATTGGCAGAATGAAAATAAAGATAAACTTGGTGTACAGTACATGTATATAATTATTGATATATAGTCAGTGTTTTTATAAAATCTCGTCACTGCAGCTTCAATCAAGCTGTAGTTGCAAGTTTTTGAATACGATTACAACCAAGAATTACTGTTGTTTGTTCAAAATTATGCCAAGGTTTACTTGATAAATTCGAGCCCTATTCGCGTTCCTGTTTGCAGATGCATTTGCAGATATCATTCTGTTTAGAACTAATAAATTTTCACACATGGTCACATTATAAAACAAGTTGCCTCAAATATCATTAACATCTTCCTCAATTCTGTCTATTGATTAGCTATCGAAGAATGAAATACTACAAGCTGTTTGCCAAGTTGTTTTCAGCATTCAAATGTACACAAACACCATGGGCAGATCTAGAGGGGGTCCGGACCCCCCTGGCATTGGCAGAAAATTGAATTTTTACTATATAAATTTAGTGTAACGTTACATAATTACTACATTTTCAGCCATGGACTTGGACCCCCCTGGAAAAGATATTGGGCTTGGACCCCCCCCCCCTGGATAAAAAATCCTGGATCCGCCCTTGAACACTGTACTCCACGAGACTGTCAGACGCCATATTTAGTTTCTTTCTGTTGGACTAAAATGTACATTTGATCTTCTGTGGATAAAATCACAGAGCCAATGAGGCCTTCCAATGAATCCATCGCTTTAATAAATGATAGTGAGTTGTGACGAAAGTCACATCCTAAAATTCACCATTTTTTTTAAATTACAGCTAATTGAAGACACTCTGGAGCTCATAGAGGACAACGCAGTTCAAAATATTTCATGTTTCCATCATTCTCGTGTGTAGGAATTGATACCAATCCAAATGTGTGCTCGTCGACTCTCATTTGATTGTTTCTAGTCTACTTTTCCTTGGCGATTTAAACCGAGAACATGAATTTCACGTGGTCTGCTTAGTCTTTTCTATGTTGAATTGTTTGTCGTCGGCAAATATCGATCTGTTGTATTTGTAGGCTGACCGCTGTAGCAACAACAATCGCGAAATTGTGATCAATGGGTCGAGATTTGTTGGGGACGAATAATTTTGAAACCGGTAGTCTGGTTCCCGTACCTGAAATCTACTACGGATTTAATACACGAATGGGTACCAGTCTATGAAACCGGAAGCCAACCAAGGATGTTTATTTTGCGGAGTCTTATGTCAAATGTTCGATTTTGATTTTCTAAATCTAACAAGATTACTTTTGTTCATGAAGACGCTTTAATGTTCAGACTTTATTTTTGCATTGAAATTGAAAAATAAATCGTTTTCACAAAAATATAATGATTCAGTGTTAAAAATAAAAGCAATTGCTGGAAAAAAATACAAATTTATTTTTTTAGAAGTACCTCACATAATAATAAAAAAGAAACTAAGTGAAATTTACACCACGAAAGTACCTGTTTTGGGAGATTAGAAGTTATTCAAACACTTCACATTGTTTCTAAAAGTATTTCGGTCTAGAACTTTCTGTTAATTTAGAAATCTGATACACAAGGGCAGTGGGTGGGTGGGGTAAGATTTCACAGTTCCAGTTGCTGTATTTAACGGCAATGCGAAAATCTAATAGTGTCATTTAGACAACTTGGGCTAAATTTTAACGATTGCACCCGTATTACAAGATTTTTTAATTACAGTTAAAAATAAAGCACATGTAGCAAAACAGTGATTTAATGATTTTCACCCGAAATTTGACATTAAATAGCTCTCTTATTTGCTCGATGATGTATGCTGATTTTTTGTGTAAAAATAGCTGTTGGTATCATCTTCGAAATATCCAAAAACAAAAAAAAAATTCATTGGGTAATTTTTCTGTAATTAAGAAAAAAGTTGCAAAATTTTGACAGAAAAACGTAAAAAACGCCATTTTTCATTTTTCCCTTTCATTTTTTCATAAAGAATATTCAAAAATACTTCCTTCAATCATATCATCAATTGTGTACATATGTTAGGTCTCTAAATATATATAACACTATGAATAATCCATTCAGAAAAACTTGCTACAAGACTTTAAAACACATGGGTAATTTTTCGAAAAATGGCCATTACTAGTCAAGGGCAGATAACTCTGACACATAAACGAGCTCGATGATGTACCCTGATTTTTTTTATATTTTGTTCGGGAAATATTAATTTACAACATATGTTAAAATAAAAAAGATTCATTGGGCGGTTAAAAAGTACCACCCCTCTCTATAGTCACCTTAATAAATAATTCATATATCTGAGAAAAAGGCCCAGTAATGCAGGGTACATGCAAAAAAAAAAAACTTTTGAACATTGACGCAGAAATGAAAAAAAAAATGCAAAAGAGAAATAATCCGATTTTTCTTTTCTGGTCGGTTGGGATCATTTTTTTCAAAGAGTACAAGGAGGTTTCAGGGTAGGTCATACATCAGAAGAAATAGTTCAATAAAGCGGGATACATGCGGGATACATGCAACAATTATTTGACAATTGACGTAGAAATAAGAAAGTTATTGCAAACTATCTTACATAATGCTAGTCATTTGTCCGTAGATTTACCCATCCCATCATGCGCAATCTCCATCGTGATTTTGTTCAATATATTGCCAAGCTTTACCTATTTGTTTGTTAAAACACAGTGTTGTTTTGGAAAGGATAAATCAAATGAACGCATCTCACATTTTAGAGCTTATTGTGTGACAGAAGACGGTACATCTATCACCGGGTATATGGTCAATAGATGGGAGGCCGGCAAAATGAACTGCAGTAAGTACCAATCTACCAAACTTGCTTTGTCGTAAATGTTGTTGTTTGTTTGTTATGTATGAAATACTCTAATAGTGCCTAATATATAGGCAAGTTTAAAGTTATTTAAAAGTAAGTCAGACTCTAAGGTCAAGGTCACAATGTCAAGGGTCATAGTCACGAATGAAAATTCTTTACTCATATGTGAAATATCACGGCTGTATCTATAATTATTGTGCCTGAGAGATAGGCAATTTCAAAGTTTTTCAAGTGAAGTCGCCACGCCGTCGCGACGATGACGCCGACACCAGACCTGTGACATTAGTTCCACGGACGCTAAAAATGTAATATATCTGTCAAGTACAAAATATCTTATGTTTTGAAAGCTAGGTGTAGATTCGATCGAAACTGGTTATAAATTATGCATTAAACTGGCATTTGCTTTGTTTGGCATTAAAATCGTAACCAGTGCATTGTACCGTTATATGAAAATGCTGAGACGGCCCCTAATAAAAACTCCACGTCCGATGTCCACAGTCAAAGTCCACGTAAGACGCAAAACTCTATTAGCGGCGGACTACATAAAGTAATCTTTCTGATTTTTTTAAATTTCTTTAATGCAGATTGCGCACGTGACCAGTACAAGTACCAACAGACCGGGCTAATTGGTAAAACGTACAGGTGCCAGGCTAACGGTAACTATGCGAGCATGGGCTGTATCGGCTCAGTCTGCTACTGCCAGGACCAGAATGGCAAACAAGTTGGAACTTCTACAGTATCCATTGGTGCCATGAACTCACTTAACTGCTAGGTAGGAAGATGTTTTAGTTGTTTAAACCTTACATCTGTATCCAAAGTACTGAATATACATAAGGATTTGCATAATCAATTGGTTAAAAAAAGAATAGAATGGATTAAAGAGTTGAGCGGGGAGAAGAAAATCCTTATTAGCATCATTTCTCTTCTTTTTGTGAAAGTAATCAAAACATCCCTCTACCCAGAATGACATAATTAACGATATTTCTATTCATGTTTCAATAATTTGCTTGCATGTATGGTCGCTCGTGATTTTCTTCCACAAGTTGTTCGCTTTCAGGATTTATGAATTTATTTGAACATTTTAATTTTCTTTTCTTTTTCAGGTCGAATTAAATGATCGATACACAATGGTGGAGACGGATCTTGGATTTAGATTATTTTATAAATGAGCCGGGATCTGAAAAAAACGGCCTTTATAACATTTGAGACAGCCATATTTCAAGACTATCCTGTGCCTCAGTGAAGTCCGACTGTGATCCATGCTACTCTCATAAGATTGCCAAAGGCCATGAAGACACCATAAGAGAATAATATGGTTCCTGATCTGACTGCGTGTATTCGCAGACTGATCTGGAACCATGTTTGGCTCAAAAGCCTTAAAGGACATTTTTCCAGATCCCGTCTGAAATGTTTCAATGATAAAAATAAAATGAATATGTTTTGTTCCACCTTTTGGGATATTTTTCTTATGAAATTAAGTTTTTTGATTAGGTCTTGGATGTTGAATTGGCATGGAATTACCTTTAATTATAAAAAATAGTAACTTTGTAGGGACCAAAACATGTTAGAATAAACGGTAAAGAATACATAAGACAATGATAAAAATAAAAGAAGAAAATATGGTCATGTAATTTGAAAACTGTAGGCCTACAAACGACAAAAATCAAACATTGATGGTGAAAATGTCAGGAAAGTATGTAAGCTCGAACAGTCCGTATATTGTTCTAATGTGAAACCAAACTTGAAAAGAGAAAATATTTTAAAATATGGTAAATATTTTGAAATACCAAAATGATTCAAGAAGTCAGACAAGTAGAAACTTCACACGCTTCCTTTTTTACAGATTACAACAGGCTACAGGAGAATGTTTCGTGCGCCTCCAGTCTACATTTTAGTGTATTTTAGTGTAGTCTATAAAGTATCTTTTGCCAAGACAACCCATCGATTAGCGAACGTTTCAGAAATCAGTAATCCTCAAATATGTGTATTTGTAGTGGGCTACGCTAGAGTAGCATTTCTACTTTAACACCTTTAAATGATGTATAATCAGATTTAAAAAAAAAACTATTTTGAAAAAAAAACTTAAAATGTGATAAAATGATTGATTTAAAAAAATCTAAACAAGGTAAAAAAGACAACAGCTGCGCATGGCTTCATTTTTACCATTTTAATTGCTACAAAATTTCAAAGGGTTTAAGAAATAAAACGCTAAAAATGTTGTAAAATAATTAACAAATCAAAATGATTTAGGAAGTCTAAACAAGGTCACAGCTGCACGTGGTCACATTTTTTACTATTTTAATTGTTACAACTATTTTTACTAACTACGCCTTCGTTTCAATCCATCATGCCCGTCAAATACGTCCATTGTTTACGTCGTAACACTTTCCCAAACAAGACGTTATTTTGACGTCCTTTGTCTTTCTAAAGCTTGGGAAAACATTGAATCAAAAGAAGAAAATGCTGGTTTAAAACAGCATTTTCTTCTTTTGTCTCAATATTTTCCGATATGTTTGATTATATATATTCTACTTATTTGTCTATTAACAACGGTTTTGTCGTTTGCAGCATCATTCAAATTAGACTAGACATTAATTTTGACGTCTCGGAAAGGGTTACGTCGTAAAACCGTGATCAGCCAATGCAGTGTGAGTGTACGTGTGATGTCACTTTAATAACGTTATGAGTCACATGGTTAACTCTTTCCCAAACAACACATGGTTTTGATGTTCATAAAGAGAAAGACATGGGAAAAATTGAGACAAAAGAAGAAAATGCTGATTATCAGCATTCTATCCTTTTGCCTCAATGTTTCTCTGCTGAATTGTAGATAAAAATCATATCTTTATCGACATCTATTTTCTTGTCTGCAATAATTTTCAAAATTGGACTACGCTAAAATAGCGTTGTGTTTGGGAAAGGGTTAATATGACAGGCCGTGAGACCATATACGACACGATGAAACGCGAAACATTCGTTACCGTATTTATTATAATAAAAACTCGGCTACGGATGACGTCCAGAATGGTTTCGTGTTTTTCTTCATAGAAATGGTAATTCTGACTTTAAAAAAAACAATACATGCATTTCAGCTTATTCCCAAGAATAACTAACGCGAAGCATGAAACATGAAACCAGGTTTATCATTGACAAAAAATTTAAAAAATCCGGTCATTAGACAACGCAAATCATACCGTTAGTTGCACTACTTTTGACGAAAGTCAAAATAACTTAAGGCATATACTAATACCTCTCCATTCTAGTTCCTTTGTTTAACTTGAATCGAATATTTGAGCAAAAAAAAAACTGAGACATACCTACATCACCGGCTTCGAACACCGAACGTCTTGATCTTGAGACCGGTGTCCAACTCTCCCACACGAGCACTGCATTAGCCCTTTTACAAACAAGACATTGTTTTGACGTCTTTAATAGAAATGACTTGGGAAGACATCGAGCCAAAAGAAGAAACTGCTGATTACCAGCAGTTTCTCCTTTTGTCATTATGTTTCTGTGCTATGATAAGTTTTATCTGTAATAACATTTATTTTGCCGTCTACAACAGGTTTCAAATTAGGTCGCTCTAAATGTGTGCCTTGTTAAAGGGTATATTATGAGGAGTACGGTATATTTCACCGCTGTAGCATGTTGTATCTTATATTGTAAACGTGAAGACAGGCCTATACGGTCATACACACGTCATTTACGTTATTGTCTTCATCGCCGACGTACCGTGTATTTCAACGTTACGGAAGGTTTTACACAGTTTTACGTTATTGACCTTCACGAAGTACAGACAAAGTTGACGTTAAAAAACGAAGATTTTATGAAAGTCTTCAAAAAGCATTTTTCGATATTTTCGTCTAATTCTACAAAAGTTCATATTTAGCGGATAACTCATAAAACATTGTGTGTGTAGGAACAAATATGGCGAAATTTGTTGTGTGTTTTCTTTTCCTGTTTGGAATTAAACAGATAAAATGTCAACCGGATCTTATAAGTGACGCGATAGATAATACCAAAGACACGATACAAGATTTTAAGGAACTTACACTAGAACCAATACAAGAAACTGCAGACAATATAAAAGAGAACGTTAAAGATGTTGTAGATAATGCTAAAGAGACTCTTGAAGAGACACAAGAAGGTCTGCTAGACCCGTATAAGGAGGTTATGTCGATGTTTAAGATAGATCGAATGGAGGATTTTACAGAGGACGTGTTAGAGAGGATGTTGAATAAGTTTGTGGGGCGGTTACATTGTGGTGCAAGCCTAGCTGGGATGTCAATGTCATGTACATCGGCTCTGGTAAGTTGCATTGTGCGAAAACGCTGCCTTTTTGATTGTAAACAGTGCTTTGTTTATGTTGTCCAATTCAAATGCACTTTAAATAACCTCATCAAACAGATACGAGGGAATATTGAACTTTTTTTCTTTATTCTTAATCAAACCATATACACTGGGAAGTCATTTGAAATCGTTTTCTAAGACAGTTCCAATGAGTACACACAACCTAGAGCACAGCCTGTGTGTTTTAACCCTTTCCCAAACAACAAAATTTTAGGGTGATCCACTTAAAAAATGACACAAATGACAAAATGGTTGTTATTAAAGGTAGGATTTGTGTGAAACACGGCATAGAAAATAATGAGACAAAAGGAGAAACTGCTGGTTATCAGCAGTTTCTTCTTTTGTTTCAATGTTTTCCCAAGCCTTTTCTATTAGGGACGTCAAAACCAGGTCTTGTTTGGGAAAGGGTTAAATAATTGACAGAGCTTGTTTTCCTGAATACAGCAGCGAAAAGTGCATTTAATATTTCAATCGTTTAAAACACCTTCGCTAACTTGAAAGAGAAGTGCAAACGATTAGTAAGACCAAAAGCGATATTTTAGGCTTTGCGTATCGTCGCTTTTCAACGAACACCTCGTAACTGCAGCTTGTTTTAAGCTGCTGTTACGTGGCATTTGTTAAAAAGCAGCGATAAATTCTAATTTGTACTAAACAGATAATGCTTAATATTGTGAAATATGTTTTTATTTTAAATTGTTTGTAAAAAACACCCATTCAAGTTCTTTTTCATTACATTTCATTATAAATCTAAAACATCTAAAGATTACAATATCATTTACATATTTAATTGATCCAAAAGATGTGATATAAGTTAGACTTTGATATAAATACATACGACAAAGTAATTCTAAATGACATTTAATGATGTCTATAAAATATATGAAAAAGATAAAGCAAACTGTTCAAAAAAATACTCTTGCCGAATTAATTTTAGAATGTCTATCTATATTGTTGATGCTGTTGCTGCCAACTTGCTGGTATGGATGGTTCATGTGACACACGTCTTTGGCATATCAGTTTAAGCTAAGAGAATCAGTAAACCATTTCTTTGCTAAAATAAAGTGTCTATATTTATAACGTAGAATAAGATCTCATCTCACAAAGGAACATCAATTTTGCAGGCAGCTCTTAAAAGCGCTATACTGCATGTCGAAGCGATATGAATTTTCATCATTTGTACGTCAAAGAAAAGCCTTGAAAATCACTGAGAAAGTGTTCTTCAAAATTCATGTTTAAACCTTTGCAAAACAAGACCTGGTTTGACGTATCTAATAGAAAGGGCTTGAGAAAACATTGCGGTAAAAGAAGAAAATGCTGGTTATCAACATTTTCTCCTTTTGCCTCAATTTTTTCAGAGCTATTTTGTACATACATGTAATTGCCTTTATTAACAACATTCATTTCGTCTTCTTCGACAGCTTTCGAATTTAACCGCATGAAATTTTGTCGTTTGAGAAAGGAATACACCTGAATCTCCCTTACTTTTGAATTTGACCCAGTCTTCAAAGGTGTCATCTAAGAAGTGTAACGTAAAATAGTTTCTAAAATATTTGTCCGTGGGCGAACATGGCGTAATTGCTACAGCTTTTCAAACTGACGTGATGGTCTTCTCATCCAACGTTACTCTATCAATCCCGAAAACCCTATTAAACAAGACCTGGTTTTGACATCAAGAATTGAAAGACCTGGTAAAACATTATGACAAAAGAAGGAAATGCTAATCGTGTGTTGATTCTCCATTTCCCCCTACATTTTCTACGCTCTATTTAATGATATAATATATTATATGAATATGCAGTATTTATCTTTGTAACCAAATTATTTAAAAAGAAAGAAACTTTTTGACTAGTAATTTACTATAAGTACACCGACACAATCTGCTTTTGTTATATGTATATATTTGTTCTGAAGACGTTACAAAAATGTCGGCTAAAACACGGTTTTCGAAAAAAAAGGTATTTTCAATGTTATATATGATTTTCTGAAAAAATATAGCCTAAAATATATCTGCAAAAAGCCCATAGTATGAGGCAAGAATAGTTTTGATGTCCAAAAATTTTCATGAGTCAATCTTTTATAATCATTGAGAAATGAATGAATATGTACTCAGAAAATAGCCATTTTTGGGCGTTATATTGTCTCACCAAAATAATTTTAGAATTCAAGGTACATATGATGAGTTATATTTGATTGTTTCCAAACAACTTTATTTTGATTTGATAAAACAGTTCCTAAGGTAGATTTTGGTAGTCTATTGTACCCATATTTTAGAGTTGTGTCTCAGAAAATGGGACATTTGAAGACCCTAGCTTGAATATGTATTGTCCGTAACCAACTGTTACAATGGTGATTTTTCAAAGGATCCATTTACATTTAAAAGTCAGTAGTCTAGAATATTACAGCTCTCAATATGGTAGCCTAAATGAAATAATATGTTTCATGTTAACACAAGCTCAGGACTTTTTATTGCACTGTAAGGGTTACGGACACTACACAAATAAAAATGCAGCCACATATCTGATTAAAAAAATTCCAGATAAATTTTGTATTTTAAAACAAGTTTAAATTATTTTCACTAATGGCTTCAGAAACTATTCACACATCAGCTTTGATGATTCAAGTAATGAACTTTTGATATTGGAATCTTATTTTATGCCAAGAAAGCTAGAAGGGTAGGTTAATCTGGTGAGACACTTTGTTTCCTAATACTGTGTTTTAGCCGTGTGCAAATATTATAAGTTTTTTTTCTTTGGGGTGAGGGGAGGGGGGTGGGGGGTGGTTATGCAATTCTCAATATCTGTCAATGTAAAAAAGTTGCTACCAAAAGGCTACAAAATGTGTACAACTTTTGACTGTGGTAATCTTTGTAGTAATGACACGAGTAACTGTTCTTAAAAAGGTACAACATTTGGATAAACATATTTTGATCGTGTCTATTTTAGTTGTACGTGGGCCTACACCATTTGTCATTGTAACCTAAATGTATGCCAGCATCATTAACATAACTACCACATGTCAAGCGTTAATTTTGTCGGGAAATCACCTAACATACCTGTCACAGTTAAATAATGGCCATGTGAGATTCTGGTGACTTTACATCAAAATAGTTTAAAAGGTCTCATCTTTAAAGGTACAAGACGTATGTTACATACACATATATAAGAAATATCGTATGGAATGGCCATTCCGCATAGCTAGATTATTTCTGTCAAATGTCACTTCAAAAGAAGTTCATTTAGTCCTTCTAGATCAAATCTGTATAAAACTAACTGACTCGTAATTTATATTTATAGTAACATTTTGGGAACTAGGACCTTTATAGTGAAAACTTTGGTATCAGCGAAAGTTCGGTTCTCTTCGAAGCTACAATACGCACGATTGTAGGTCTCATAGACATTTTTTCTTCTTTAAATGATGAACGATATAGGACACTTAAAACTATTAGCAGAAGGAGAAATTGTGTACTTTAGCTCACAAAAACGCTAAAAACCAAATTACCTCCAACTTTTGACGTTACGTCTACAGCAATTGTCTCGTATTTACCAGCCAGTGAGTCAAACGAGTGTAATTCTAAAATGGCACTACAAATAGACTAAAATTAACTTGATTTTTAATTAAAACGAATTGGAAAACGGATATTGGGTGCCCAACATATTTCAACGACCGTTTTATGGCATATTTCTAGACCGATTGACATATTTTCTATTCGAGCGTCATTGACGTAAATATCAGCTGTCAAACCGTCTGGACATGATGTTTAAGCATATAATAGATGTAACGTGTATAAATGCCTGTAAGCTATTACATAATCCATCATAAAAAACGGGCTAATTAATTTGTTATTTAGCTAATACACATTCAACTTTTATTACAGTCTTACAATATTTATTTTATGTTTTTGAAACTTCGAAACAACAACAACAACAAAACAGGAACCAGAAATAAATGATTTTGTTACTTATCCCAAACGACAAAATTTTAGAGGGCTCATATTTGAAAGCTTCTGCATACGACAAAAATGATGTTGAAAAAGACAGTAGTTGTTTACCATAAAGTCCAGAAAATATAGAGACAAAATGAGAAAGCGCTGGTTATTATCATTTGCTCCTTTTGCCTCAATGTTTTCTGGGGCTTTATTTTCAATTAGGGACGTCAAATCCAGGTCTTGCTTTGGAAAGGATTACCAAAGTATTTGAACCTCTTCCAGATTTTGTTTCCATATTAACTGCTTCTTTCTATCACATATTCTATTACATGTGCCTATCATAAAGGTCAAAGTCCATTGACCTTTCGATGCGGGGGCATTAAAAGTCATCAAAGTTTCGATTCTAAATACAATATTGTTCTGCTAAGTAAAATAACTCTGAGACCCACGCAATGTCGTTTGATATAGAATGTTAACTGCATAATAAGTCAAAATGCGAGCATGTTTTGTGATTTGAATTGACATGAGGGACATAAAAATGTCGTTTAGACATGCACTAAAAGCATTTGACATACAGGGGTTAAGTTTAATGTGCCTTGAAATATCAAGTACCTTAAGCACAACCCTTTACGCTTTTGTTTGCTTGCGAACATTACGCAAAACAACATAAAGCATTCTCCCATCTGACATATTGTTAGAATGGTCAAATTTAGAAACTGATAGGCCTATTCTTCAACAGTAAACTAGTACTATACAGAGCCTATCGCTTATATTAACCGATTCAAACTCTGTCATTGCTGTATCATTTGAACTATTTACTACATTGTGACGTCAATTAAGTACTGCGTCACCGTTCTTATTCGGCATTATCCAATAAAAGTCTACACAATATAGCGACCGGTTGGTGAGTCGCCAGCTAGTTAAACTAACTGATGCGACCGGTTGTTGAGCCGCCAGCTAGTTAAACTAATGGTTACCGTAGCCCATCTCTGCCAGACGCCCGGCATCATGAGTGGGGAATCGGGAGGTACTGTGTATTAAGAAAGAGGGTGTCTCATAAGCCAAATGTGGCTGGCCCTTTGAATAGGGGTGACACTATAATAAACAAACCTTTAACTTTACCTTTTATAGCGATCACGCACTCCGCAACACATCAAAACAATGATAATTGTTAAACGAGATCGAACTTTCGGATTGTATCTATTATATTTTTGGTCAGTGATGTTAAATTGAGGTTTCATCAAATGGAAAATTTGCACCAGATTCTTTTTAATTTGTATGCACTTTACAGCGATATGTTAGGTAATGAAATAACACCAAGGCCTCGAGATAAGACGCGATGCTATCGTAATACCCACGGTTTATAATCACGTGATGCAATTATTACTGAATAATTACTGAATATCTTCAATAACTTTGTTAATACGGGACCGATTTGAATTCGGCTTGAAGCAGAGAATGTGGACAGACGTCACGCATTAGATGGACGTGGTTGATTTTTGAAAAATTAACTGATAAAAAAGTTATTGAAGATAATCAAAATTTGGGTTTATCTTCAACAACAAATTTATCAGTTGATTTTTAAAAAATCTACCACGACCATATTATTTCTGACATTTCCACCTTCTCTGTTTCAAACCGAATTCAAATTGGTCAAGTATTGACAAAGTTATTGAAGATTATCTGAAATTCTAAGTCACGTGATTATACACCGTGATAACAGAGGTCGATAGTTTCGTAGTAATTCATATATATAGTAATTTAAACGATGACCGAAGTGTAGATATTAGCGAAATAGATCCAGCTACATCAAGTATAGATCGTCCAAAAAGAGTGGCAGATAAACAATAGGCTATTTCATTTACAAAATGATGTCAGGCTATTTATTTGAGATTTAAATCGAGTTATGAGATAAATTAACTGTTTAAGACAATATATATATATCATTGATACATAATTAATCGGGTGAATAACGGTATAATTCAAGAAAACAAAATGTAAACATCTGCCACTCTTTCTGGACGATCTATACTATTCTTAAATGTATTAATTCTCTGACCTTTGTAGTATGTATACAAATTATACAAGGATGACATTTGAGACCAACGTGGATCCAGACAAGAGCATGTTAATTAAGTGAACTTTTCTCAAACAGCAAACATTTAGGTAAACCTGGGAAAGCAAAGGCGTGTGGTTGTCCAATTTGAAAGCTGCTGCGCATGAATAATAAATAAGTGTTGAATTTTCTCTTTTTGTCTCAATATTTTTGGTGCCATCCTGTCTACAAATTTTACATTTATCATATTCGGGAGCTTTCAAATTAGATCATCCTATTTTTTCTGTATGGCGAACGTTTGAATGTTTCAGAAAATCTTTAAACAGGGAAAAGACTTTTTTTTTGGGAAAATCAACATTTAGTAATTTCAAGTAATTAATGCACCTTTCTATTACTGAATTAAATAGTTACAGGTTTTTGGGATCGCGATACCATATCACTGCTTTTCATTAGAAACCTCGTAACAGCAGCTTAAAACAAGCTGCAGTTACCAGTTGTTGTTTTGGGGTTTTTGTTGTTGTTTGTTTTGTTTTTTTAGGCGACAATAAAGTATAGCCTTCAATGGCTAATGACGGTAGTCTATACATTGTACTGAAGTGAACGAATATCTTGACCTAGTCAAATTTACTTTCTTTTAAAGATAAAACATAAATTAACAAACAGATTTTCTTTGTTGTTGTTTTTGTCTGTCCAAATCTGGGTTCGCACACCTTTATATACTTCACTATAAATGACCTAGCAGAGCAGCCCATGCTAATCGAATGGAAAGCTCTGCCAGGTCAATTCTCGACCTCTATAAAGCACGGTGGAGATTTTGCATCATGGGATAGATAACGACTGCCGACAAAAATAATCTCGATTCTGGTTAGATATTTTGTCATTACTCTCTTGATCTGGGTCAATTTTCAAAATGTTTGTTGCATGTACCCCGCCTTATTCAGCTCTTTCATCCGATGTATGAGAAAACTCGTTATACTTCTCCCCCAAATCGTGTCCCAACCGATCAGAAAGTGAAATGATAACGACTACGGCCAAATTATCCAAGCTTCTTGTAAGATTTTTCAAGCGGTTTATTGCATGTACTCCACCTTACTGAGCTCGTTCCTCAGATGTATGTACTTTTCCTAAAAGTTGATCCCAACCGACTAGAAAATGGTCTGAATTTTTTGTCGTTTTTCTGGTCGGTTGGAATCAATTTTTTGAAAACAAGTACAAAGGTTCCACAAATTAGGAAGGATCTCCGTGAGGCGGGGATATATGCAACAATCCGCTTGAAAATTGACACAGAAATAAGAAAGTTATTGCACAATTTCTTACCTGAAGCGGGGCGAATTCGTCCGTAGATTTATCCATCCCATGATGCACAATCTCCACCGTGTAAAGCATGACTTTTCATGTTAAATTAGGCAATTGGCTGTAAAATATTTCATGAAGATTACGTAGAGAATTTGTTTAAACCTTTCCCCACATTGTTTTCCTTATCCTAAACTTACCATAAAAAGACTCATTTTGCAAACATTGCAAGTAGACATAAATAAAAAGAAAATAATGAGTTGTTTGGACACGATTACTGTATTAAAAATTATTTCCGTTTTGAGGGGTGGTTTTTTTCTCTCTTTTTCCCGAATGATGTTGTTTGGTAAAATGTTTATATCGCTGCTTTTCAACGAAAAACCTCGTAACTGCAGCTTATCATAAGCTGCAGTTACGAGATTTTCGTTGAAAAGCGACGATCCGATGAGGACATTATTTACGAGTAAAACGTGACGTCGCTAACGGCGTGCGTCTGCTGTTGTCTGACAGATTTTCATGTCACTTCCCACGTAGTTTGTCCGCCATCTTGTCAAAATCACTGAACCGTTAACTGTTGTAAACATTACATGAAAATGTCTTATAAAAACTATTTCTTAGATCTGTTTATTAGTATTTTTTTTGTCGTTTCGTATGTAGGGGAGACCGGGGCTAGTCCGCCCTCAGTTCATGTTCGGCCAGTGGCTCTGTAGAGCCTCTGGACAAAGATAGAGAGCCCGGAACAAGATTGTTATGTCACCCATGACGAAAGCTGGTGACAGAAAGTTTTTGGTCGCATTATAAAATTCTAATTTTTTGTTACTGTCAGTAAATTTTCCACATTTGTATAAATTTTCAATTATAGTAAGATGCCCCATGATTTAGATTTCTTTTTTTTTTTGTATATTTATGAAGACAATTAAGTCCTCTTTCATATTAAAACTTGAAAGATGCCGATTTCATGTCATCTAAAAGAAAATGTAACGTGGAGTTTCCACGAGGTCTGTCTGGGGCTATTCCGACTATTGGGGTCGGGGCAAGTTCGCCCACGACCAAACATGCCCATGAATAAAAAGAATGATCGCGGTTAGAAATGCCATTTCTTGACGCATCTAAATATATCAATCGCATAGGCGTAGCTCTAATAGAAGCGTAAAAACCGGACAAATTTAAAACCACTGGCCGAACTTGCCCGACCCCATGCTTGTTATCCCAAATGCCCCCCTTTCTCACAATGTTTGGCTGTTAAAACAATACTTTTTCAGTTTATACCTTCATTTGGCAGTCGCATATAGATTCATAGAAATTTGAACTGTCTAAAAAACATATACAAAGAATTTGAGCTTTGAAAATGACTAGCCCTAATAGTCGATCGAACTTGCCCCGTGCATGGGGCAAGTCCGCACACTACGATAAAAACTATAAAACTTGAAATATTCTTTCTTAAAAAGAAACATATGAAAATGATAGACGCAGGTAGAAAGGCTATCACTTGTTGAACTTAAATATGTAAATTACATCCAACTAGCTTTCTATTCATCGAATTCAAAATATGAGCAATCGAAAAAAAGGGGGCGAACTAGCCCCGGTCTCCCCTATGTTTATTTGTGTAACCCTTTCCAAAACAACAATTAGTTTTGACATTTGTTTAAAAAAAACATGAACACAAAATGAGATATGAAAAAAAATGGAAATCTTGTTAATCAACATCTCATAATTCTAAGAAATCTAGCGCGAAATTTAGGTACAATTTTGCGTGTTGGTTCGAATCTTGCATATGTCTCACACCTTCAAAATTCGAGGCTTCACATGCAAAATTACAGTAGTTTAGAGTTTGATTTTGTGTTGTTTACATGGATAAATTTTGTAACCATGTGTCATAATATCGTGACCGAAATACAGATATTGATGCTTTTTCAACGAAAACCTCGTACCTGCAGCTTGATTAAAGCTGCAGTTACGAGGTTTTCGTTGAAAAGCGATGATATACAGACACACCACCTAATTACTAGTATCCAATCACATGGAGACATAGAACACCTGACCTTACATACTCCTACACTCTTGTGATAATACGTACCGTGCAATTGACTAACCGCAAATGTCAATAAAAATCAATTGACCAATTAAACGCTGGTTGTCTTTTTTCTCAGAAATTAACCTTTTTTGTTGTTATTTGTTGACATGTTTTGACTAGAATGAGTATCTTTTCCCATGTTCATTGAGTTACCTTTTGTATCACGACATGAATACCAGGATCCACATTTATGAATGGCTTATCCAACTTATCAGTATATCTTAACTATATTCATGGCATTTTCTCTACTAGTATACACTTAAAAGACACTTCTAACGCAACACTTACATATTTCATAGCATATAGATAATGCAACTTATATTTTATGAATTTTTCAACCACGTTTACATATTTTCTGTAAATTTCATCAAAATAGATCGATCCAAACATGAAAAATATGTAGGTTTTATCATAAGACTCAAACATGAAAAGTCACAAAACCCCAGGCAATTGCAGAATTCAAAAGCATCAAAGCAGTATCACCAAATCTTCCTCAAATCTCCTGCTTCACAAGATTTGATAACATGCTTTCACGTGCTAATCAATACTAGAATTCAGGTGCACCTATGGTGTTTAAGAAATAATGTTTTAGCATGTGTTAGCATTGTACGAAATCATCAAATTTGTTACCAGAGATTATTTTTTCGCCTTTTAGCTCCAAAGAATTTTCAACAACTTGAAAAGGCACTTGATAGGGACGAGTGACGAACTATCGCGCAAAGATTCGTCATAAATCATACTTTGTCAATGAGAAGGGGCTGTTTTCGTGCCATTTAGGTCCATGGCGGACACACAGAATATTTTACTGAATAACATAAACTTACTGCTTTTACATGAATAAAATGAATTTACGTTATCAGATCGCACGGCTTTATTGCGACTTTTTTGTTTTCTAGTAATATTATGTGAACTGCAATTTAATAATTTCTACTCAAACTTTCTTTATGAAGATTACAGATATTCAGTCAATATGAATGAATTACATTTGGTGAAAATTTGATGAAAAAAGTTATTTCCAAAGAGATAAGTGTTGCGTTAAAAGTGTCTTTGAGTATAGAGCTTACAAATGGATACGAACACTTCCACGATGACATTTAGTTTTCCAAACCGTTGGTAAATGACAGCCAATCTGATTTTAGACACGGCAAAATGAGATGATATCGGAAGTTTTCGTGCGATGTCGTTAACATTCGTTGTATAGTACGTATTCGATCTTATTCGGACGAAGTCATTTACGAGGTGGCCCGAATAATTATGACGTCGCGTGAATCTCATTAGGGATTGACTACCCCAAACGAAAAATTTAGATGCCATTCAGCCTGACCAGTTTGTATACGTTTCACAGTCATTTTTTCCCGTCACTATACGTTTTTGTATTCGTATATCACATTTACGTTTGATTATTTAATTAGATTGGTTATCCTAACTATGACGGTGACATTTTCTCTAAGCCAATGACAAATGACATCAAATTTGATCTTTAAATGGACAAAAACATGAACAGGTTACCCACGACCTAATTATCTTGTCATTTAAACATTTATCCTTGTTTGTTTGTATGGATTCTTCTTCTCATTTATATAATAATCAGGGGTTTACACAGTCATAGAACTCGATTGGCTTGAACCCGAACGAGGTCTGATAAGGACCAATGCTGTCCTGCGACAAATGAGCGCGAATCTGGAAAAACGTCCCTTATAGCATTTTTAAAAAATGAGTTTGAAGATCAGTCTATTGTCAAATGCAGTCCAATATGCATCCGTACTGCTCTTTTAAGTTTCAACAGGTCATTAAAGAAGCTAAAAGAGAACAACTTGGATCCTGATCAGACTGTGCGTATGCACAGGCTGATCTGGATCTATGTTGGGCTCAAAAGCCTTAAGGGACGTTTTTCCAGATCCTGGCTCAAATGTATTTACTAAAGAAACTATCCAATCTTTAGTTTCCAACTGCAGCAGCTTTTGAAGTGGAGCATCCTAAAATCATGTCGTTTCGGAAAGAGTTAAAACATCATGGATCGTGATCAGACTGTGTGTATGTACACGCTCTTGATGCATGTTATACTATAAATTATATGCCTAAATGTTCGGCTTAAATGTCGTTCAAGTTTTATGTTAAAGCCGTGAGTTGAACCCAAATGAAGGAAAATGCTAGAATAAGAAGGAAATTGCACATGAATCTCAATTAATAGACAAGATAGATTAATCGAATTAAACTACTTTTTTGTAAAATACCAAACGGGTCTATATAGGTCAGAGTGCGAGAACCTTTCGGTTTTTATGATTTAACAAGACATGATAAATAAGATTTTTTGTAAGATATCTCATTTACGAGTGACTTATCTAATTATAATTGATGTTGTAACTATGACGATGACATTTTCTCTGAATTGACAAATGACAGCTAATTTGATAATACTATAAATAGATAAACACATTTACTTATTACTCACGACCTATCTCGTAATTAACTTTATTTTCAACAAAAATAAATTGCTCGTGACAAGCAATTCCTTCATTTCACACAATGTTTTCTACATAGAAAGGTCCAAATATATACAATTTCAATCAGCTGAATTGGTTGTCTGCAATATCCTTGAATTTGGACCAGTGTAAAATGTTGCCGTCTGGTAATGGATTAAAGACTTCTCAACGAATCGAGACCATAATGAGACCATGTCTCTCTTACCACTATGTCACAATCTTCTTGTTTGATTTTTACAGAGAAAATAAACCCCAAATTAACCCTTTCCAAAATGGCAAAATGCTAGGGTGCTCCAATTTGAAAGCTAGCTGCTGCAGACGACTAAATTAAGATTGAAAACCATTGGATTTGTGTAAAATACATGTACAGCATAGAAAATATTGAGGCAAAAGGAGAAACTGCTGGTTGTCAGCAGTTTCTTCTTTTGTCTCAATGTTTTCCCTAGCCATATCTATTAGGTTCGTCAAAACCAGGTCTTGTCTTGGAAAGGGTTAAATATGAATTAAAAATATTGAAATAAATTGATGTGCCAGTAATATGTAAATAGTGCAAGTACGCATTAATATAGCATCGCGGTCATCGCCTGATGATGTTTGCTAATGAATTGATAGTATTTTAAGTGCAATAACTTTTCTAAAACGATCACACATTCGGTCATAATTGATCTTTGCTAATATTTGTGGGTTTTTTTTTCTAATTTAATCTCAGCCCTGATCTTGGTTTGTTGTTGTTGTTTTTGTTTATATTGTTGTTGTTGGTTGCATACCACTAAAATTCAATTTGGCTCCTATATAACTCTATGTAAAACCCCATTTTTCAACACATTATTACACAATCCACAACTTAAGTTAGAGTCAAACTGCGCCTAAACTGGTGAGATCCACCCTTGACCTGTAGAATTTCTGAGAAATGAACCCAACATCACGGAGTGGATTTTTCAAAAAATTCAGTCAAACATACATACCGTGTATTTTTCCACGCAAAAATAGAGACACCGGAAATGGTGGTCACGCGTATCCTTGCACCAAAACACACCAAATAGTCCTGAAAAGAAAGATGGATTCTGGCTCAAAAATGAGAAAACATGTCATTCAAAAACATCCAATGAAAACCTTAGCTCAAAATCATTCATGCAGAGAGCAAGGTATCACCAGAAAATGGGCCATTTTTCTAAAGAACTATTTTAGCCCCCTACGACCTAGGAAGTACTTGCCCAGATGACCTTACTCCTGTTATCGTCTTCGTCGTCCCTGTTGTTGTTGTCTTGGCGAGGATACACAAACTTGCGATCATTATCTCATGTGAAACCCCAACAGGTAACCACATTTCACTATGTCATGCATTAAATCATCATTGCAAACCACGCTCAAATTGATGATTTTACCCACTTGGCCGTGTCGTTATTTCGGACAAACAATATTATTTGATATGTGTTGTTATGAAATCTCGCAACTACGGCTTGATTCAAGCCGTAGTTACGAGATTCTATAACAACACCGACTGTTCATCAAAACATAACGGTGAACCTAGTCTATTTTTAGAACAAAATTAATTGCTATTGATGTCTTTGTCACGTAATCCTCATTTCCAACTATAGTCCGGTCACGATATTACGGGACATGTTTTCAAATTTACCTTTTCAAAATTGACCAAACGCCGACTGTCAATCAAAAACATCGGTTACTGACAATCAAAATAATCGACATGCCAATTGCAAAGAATTTTGTGCTAACAATAGACTAGGTTTACCGTATGTTTTGATAAACCGTCGGTTTTGTTATAAAATCTCGTAACTACGGCTTAAATTAAGCCGTAGTTACGAAATTTTATAACAACACATACGAAATACTATTTTGTTTTTCCGAATTTACTTCACGATTAAATGGATAAAATCGTTCCCTATAAACGAACGCATGCCCATTGTTTGTATTAAATTCTATGTTGGGCGGAGCGATCTGTCGATTGGCGTTTGGTCAATTGTACAAGAAAAGGCGATACAATTTTGCAAGCTTTGGTTCAGATCTTGCATGTGCTTCACACCGGCAACTTTCGAACTATCGCATCAAAATAACTACAGTTCAGAAGTCCAAACTATGCATTTTATATTTTGTAAACATGTGCCATATTAATGAACATGACCGGACTATTCAAGACTTGAGACCAAATTCATTCTTGCCTACATATTGACTGGATTTGACTTCCTTAGTTACAAATCTCTGATTAAACAAACTGAAGAAAATGTTGATGATTAGCGGTATAACTAAAAGTCTACGGTCAGATAATATTTTTTATCCTGTATCACTCTTGTAATTATGACTTTGTCATGTTACCCACATGCCTTGCCACAAAAATGTTATATCGTCGTTGTAAATGATTGCAAAACCTCGTATCTCGTTTTCGAATTTTTTTAAAGGGGAAGGAAAAAAGTGTAATAACGTTTCCCAAACTGAAAGGTTTTTCTTGAAATTTGGACATATTGTTAACAAATAATGTATCATTAATACTGATTAGAAAAATATCTGAAAACCTGCGAGAATCGTCTGAACTGGGCACATAAGATTTTACTTTGAAAATTGCGACAATCGACATACGAGGTTTTGCATTTACACAGACGATATGTAACTATAGGGCCGCAATGTATTTTATTTCCGTATTCCTGTCATCCCATCTCCAGGACGTAGTCGCGGTGAGATTTTTGTTTTGTCTTTTTAAACCCTTCCCAAACAATATCTGATTTTGATGTCTCTATACGAGAAGGCTTGGGAAAACATTGAGACAAATGAAGAAACTGCTGATAACCAGCAGTTTCTTCTTTTGTCTCAATATTTTCTGTGCTATATTGTACGCAAATCTCTTCCTTTTTACCTCAATTTTGTCATCTACAGCTGCTTTTAAATAGGACCGCCCTCAAATTTTGTTGTTTGGGAAAGGGTTTAAGCGACGATATAATTATGACGAGATTTCAAAAAGGACCATTACAATGGCTTTTGAGAGCAACATGGGTTATGATTAAGATCACCTTATGATTCAGTGCAGTCTGATCAGGAACAAAACTCATATCTTGTAATTAATGCAGGTTATGAAGAAGCCATAAGAGAACAGATTGGCCAAGCTGGTCTAGATCCATGCTAGTTATTAAAAAAATACGAGTCAAAGCACGATAAAAACTATGAATTTTGCGAGTATAAATATCTTCTTTTCTCATCATCATGAAATTTTTACAGACGTGTAGTCGGTGTAGCATATACATTGTATTTTAAAACATAGAGCTCATGTGTCTCTAAATGTTTTCCCATTTTTTTTCTATAAGGGACAAAACGAAGTCTTGTTTCGGAAATGGTTATTATAAATTATCTAACACGTATCCCTTCAACAAAGAGACGTCATCGTGAATGCCATGACCTCGTGTATGCTATCCAACAAACGTCTTAGACCTTGCTTCGTGTTTGTTGAATTTGTGTGAACATACGCGTACATGCATGCTTGTGCTAAAATTTCCGACTGAAACCATTATATTAAATCCACATAACGCGCAAAAATTTTGCGCGTTTTTGGTTCATTGTGGGTTAAAACACGATGCATATAATCATTATCTGTATTCAAAAAGAGCTAATTATGAGGATAAATCAAAGTAGGTGTAATAAGTCAATTCGAAATAACTTTAATTTTGGTAATTACATTGCACTCGGTGTTAGATGTAAGCATTTTGGATACAATTTCATGAACAAAGTTATTCCTGCAGATAATTATGACGATAAATTTATTTAATGCATGGGAATTAATTGTGCTTTGCATGCAAATAGGTGAAAACGACTACAGTTGCCGCCGAAAGGAATTTTGAAACGCGTTTTAGCACCCATAAAATTTAAAGTTCGCTTAAAATAATTCCTGTAGTACATATTGCACAAAATGTTCTGAACGAAAGCCTCGTAGTTGTCGATATTTATTATAAATACATTTTATATAGATACACGTACGTAGAAAGCGCAGCTCTATCTTCTTGAGATTATCTAGAACATTCGCAACTTTCTGAAATTTTGACAAGAAAAACATTGTGCTAAACGGTATCGTTATGGCCTTTATCGCACCATTTTAGACTAAACCATGTTTTCAGATAAGCTAGTGCCTAAGAGTAGATTGATCTGGATCTACAGATCTCTTGCATGTGCATCGTGATACGGACAAGCTTTAAATGAACAACATGAATTCTGATTGGACTGCGGGTATTCATGTACCTGTATAAAATGTCTGACCACGAACCATGTGTGTGTATCCCTGCTCCTTTGAAAGTATGCATAAAGAATTACAATAATCTTAAAACCCTCATTAATTTTACTCATGGTAAAAATGATAAGTTACACGGATGTGTATTTGACCTCACCTAATGCGTTTTCCGTGACATTCCGTTACAAATGTGACCTGTCACGTAAAAGGGATATTCTGAAAATTGTGAAAAAAAGCATCGCGATTATAGTCACTCTGTGATGTAGGCCTAGAATGACATGACAAGGAACGAATCATTTAACACCAAAACGTAATTTTCCGGATCTAGTTTTATTTCCTATCTCACTATAAGTTCGTTTCACAAAGGCGACGCCTAGTTTACTTCCGCTAAATCTCAACCTCTTCTCAACCTTTGATTTTATGGCCTTCCAAGAAGGTACGCACTTCCCTGATATACCGCTACAAATATTTAACGATATGTCGAGTGGCATGATATACCGCTACAAATATTTAACGATATGTCGAGTGGCATGATATACCGCTACAAATATTTAACGATATGTCGAGTGGCATGATATACCGCTACAAATATTTAACGATATGTCGAGTGGCATGATATACCGCTACAAATATTTAACGATATGTCGAGTGGCATGATATACCGCTACAAATATTTAACGATATGTCGAGTGGCATGATATACCGCTACAAATATTTAACGATATGTCGAGTGGCATGATATACCGCTACAAAAATTTAACGATATGTCGAGTGGCATGATATACCGCTACAAATATTTAACGATATGTCGAGTGGCATGATATACCGCTACAAATATTTAACGATATGTCGAGTGGCATGATATACCGCTACAAAAATTTAACGATATGTCGAGTGGCATGATATACCGCTACAAATATTTAACGATATGTCGAGTGGCATGATATACCGCTACAAAAATTTAACGATATGTCGAGTGGCATGATATACCGCTACAAAAATTTAACGATATGTCGAGTGGCATGATATACCGCTACAAATATTTAACGATATGTCGAGTGGCATGATATACCGCTACAAAAATTTAACGATATGTCGAGTGGCATGATATACCGCTACAAATATTTAACGATATGTCGAGTGGCATGATATACCGCTACAAATATTTAACGTTATGTCGAGTGCTTGGATGGGTTTTCATGGTGTTCTACGTTTTAACCCTTTCCCAAACAAGACCTTGTTTTGACGTCCCTAATAGAAAAGGCTTGGGAAAATATTGAGACAAAAGAAGAAACTGCTGATAACCAGCAGTTTCTCCTTTTGTCTCAATATTTTCTAGGCTATACTTCACACAAATTCAACTTTAATCAACATCTATTTTGAGGTCTGAAGCAACTTTTGAATCAGATCACCCTAACATTTTGCCGTTTGGGAAAGGGTTAATATGTTTTCGGAGGCTGATACACCTTGCCCCTGCTGGTCTCTCTGTTTTCTCTAATGGACAAACAATTTTCAGCCCACCAATTATTGTTGAACCAAAGTTACCGAGCGCTCATCTATATTGTCAATATTGTAAATGATTACGTTTGTTTATAAATATTCACAGCGCATGGTAACTTCGGTTTAACAATACTAACGATATATAGACAAGTGTTACATGATTCATTTGCGGTTGACCAGATATTGCGTGTGCGTGTATGATTGTCAACAATGTCTACATACGTGTATGGTTTCGTATATTCGAATAGACAATATTTCTAGATACCATATAATGATGGTTTTAATGTTTCTTTTTATGTCTGCGTTTCAACAAGCAATATGAACACCTTATGTCACAAGGAAATACTTAGGTACAACTACATGATCTAATACATTTTCTCGTCATATTTTCTCTTCCTATAGGAAAATAACACTAGTCCTTATCAGAATGAATGTATCTGGGAACTGGTCAGGATACATATTGAGGTCAGATCCCGCAAAACTCTCATTGTTGATAAACTAAATGATATATTTTCCTTTTCTTTCAGTGTTTCAACACCAGCACCCTACTCAGCACCATCAATGTTATGCAACCATATATCACAGAGGACATTTTCGAGCGTTTATCAACAATTCTCCTATATTACACAAGCAATAAAAACACTCTGTGTCACACAGAAATAATGGGTGACGACTATATGACCAAACAAAACTTTCTAGTTGAACTTTCTCATCCTATTGGGGAACAACATGTATCGTGATCAGATTGTGTGTATACGCAGGCTGATCATGTGTGTATATGCAGGCTGATCAGGATACATGTTGTTCTCAAATACCACAAAACTGTCATTGTCGACAACGTTATGTATGTTTATTTTTTTTCCTTTTCTTTCAGTGTTTCAACACCAGCACCCTACTCAGCACCATCAATGTTATGCAACCATATATCACAGAGGACATTTTCGAGCGTTTATCAACAATCTTACTATATTACACAAGCAATAAAAACACTATGTGTCATACAGAAATAATGGGTGATGATTATAGGATAAAACAAAACATTCTAGTGTTACTTTCTCGCCATATAGGAGAACAATATGGATCATGATCAGACTGCGTGTGTACGCAGGCTGATCATGATAAATGTTGTTCTCAAATAGCTCAAAACTATCAGGTAGACAAAGTTATATAAAACAATATACATTTGTATTTTTCTTTTCTTTCAGTGTTTCAACACAAGCACCCTACTCAGTACCATCAATGTCATGCAGCCATTTATTACAGAAGACATTTTCGAGCGTTTATCAACAATTCTCCTGTATTACACAAGTAATATGAACACTCTGTGCCATACTGAAATAATGGGCGACGATTATATGACCAAACAAAACTTTCTCGTAAACAAACTTACCGGCGGTACGCTGACTTCGATACAGCTTGGAGTGTTACAAGAATCTCTCGAAGATCTAGAGGATATATATGATGACTATAATGATAAGCGAGAAGAACTGCTAGATGAACTGAAAGATGGAATGGACGGTTTGGATAGTCTAGAAGATCTGAGTATTCTCCCATCGCTGGATCACCATGACGACCATCACGATGACGACGACCATGATCACACACACAGTGAGTCTTTTGGAACAGCTAAATGCCGTCGCTTTTCAAGAAAAACCTCTCAAATGCAGTTTGTTTTATAAAAGCTGCAGTTTCGAGGTTTTTGTTGAAAAGCAGCGATGTATAAATGATACTTACAATTAAACGTTTGGTAATTAAGCTTGAAAAACGATTTAGATAGTCTAGAAGATTTGAGTATTCTCCCATCACTGAATCACCATGACGACCATCATGATGACGATGGTCATGACCACACACATGTTACGGCAATATGTATAAATAATAATCATAATGCAAAAGCTTGACCCTTTCCCAAGCAAGACCTAGTTTTGACGTCCCTAATAGGAAGGGCTTTGAAAAACGCTGAAACAAAAGAAGAAACTGCTGATAATCGGCAGTTTCTCCTTTTGTCTCAATATTTTCTATGCCATGTTTTACTCAAATCCTATTTTAAATAACATCCGTTTTGTCATTTGTGGCAATTTTTGAATTGGACCACCCTAAAATTTTGTCTTTTGGGAAAGGGTTAAATAGTTTAGATAGTTAAAAAGATCTGATTCTCGTCACTTTTAAACAAAAATATCGCAACTGCAGCTTGTTTCATTTCTGCTCGTCTGTCAAACACGTGCGATTTGACACTGTAGCAATGAAAGTGGAAATTTGTAAACGCTGCTTTTAAAAAAACACCTCTTAAATGCAGCTTAAAACAAGATGCAGTTACGCGATGTTTACTGAACAGCGACGAAAAGCTGTCAATCTATATCTCATAATTGTCTATGCTCTATTATACACAGACCCTGTCTTTCTCTGACAGCATTCAAAGTTTTTAAAAAGGCTGTCAATTAATCCAGTTCTGTTTTACATGCTGTATGAAAGTAGCGAATGAAAGGCGCCTAGGTCGTTTATGTTTTGATTTTTACGCTTAAGTTAACACCTGACTGCATTATATGTTGGCAATTTTATAGTTAAGCACCGAAATTAATGACAGTTATTGTGTACATCATACATTGGTATTACGAAACTTTATTTATTTTGCAAGAGGTTTTAAATATTGTTTAACATATTCCCAAGCACTACACAGATTAGACGTACATTATTTAGGAAGCCTTTAGACATCGATGTAAAATGAAAACATGGTCGAATAGAAATCAGGAAAGTTAATCCATTACCAGACAGCAAAATTTTAGACTGGTCGGAATTCAAAGATGCTGCAGACGACAATTTCAAGTGAATGAAATTTCAAATTTGTTGGTATTTTTGGATAGAAAACAGTGTGGGAAATGAAGAAATTGCTTGTTACAAGCAATTTCTTCATTTTCTACAGTGTTTCCCAAAGCAATTGTCTTGTAGGGATTCAAAAAGAGTCATTGTGTGGTAGAATGATCATGTTTTGGTCGAAACTACCTTGTTGCAAAAAATGTCAACATTCGTGTCAATAAAACAACACATTATCCGGCTCAACTATATTTTTGTGATTTGTTTTAGACGACGGACATCCACATTTTGCTAGACTCAGACTGGAAGACTTACCAGGAGATGTCATGGACAAAGCCAAAGGTAGGTTTACTCTTAAAGGGGGACGAGCTAGGCTGTCGAAAATGCAAATGGCACAATAATTACAAACCAGAAATAACGTATGAAATTACCAACCTGAAGGGGTAGATCATTTATGCCCATTGTTACCACTCGTCGAGCTTTATTAAGTATTAAAATCCAAGTCATTTAATAACATGCTGGTCGTCCTTGTTTTTGTTTTGTAACGGCTACATATGACCAACCTTCGAAAATCAATTACGTCAGAGATACGTCATCTGTGCTCAGCGAGATTTAACACACCGTACGACCGGCTGCGTAGAAAGTCAGCGAAGACAGATTCGGTATCTGATGTCATGTGCATGGTAGGTCAAATGAATTTACTTTTATAAATAAACGAAAGGATCTTTGGTATTGATAAATACGCGTATAAATGTTCAGTGCTTGTACAAAATAAACCTTTTCACGTATTCCTCGCAAATAAGGTCACAGTCATCGACACAGCCGGTTGTACGGTGTGTTAATAACGCGGAGGTGTGTCTCGTTGACCTTGACCTTGTCTTGTTTTGAAGTAAAAATAGAATGTGTAAACACGCTTGTAAAGGATTGATCTATTGCAAAGGAAAAATGTTTTTCGCCGAGATTGAGGTTTTTATGCATTGCTAATTGTTTTTCCATGCACAAATATGAGTTCCCGAACAGTTCGGAAGCATAAAAACATAGAATGAGCCCCTTTAAGTGTATCGTACGCGCCCTTGATAGGGCAATTCCTTGTTTTTACTTCCTATGCACCGAATCCAATTATTTCTTCAGAGGTTCAAAATGGGTGATTTCTCTTGAATGTTTGAAGAAATCAGGGGATTCGAAGCAGAGTTAGTAAGAATCGAGGAAGGCTAGCTCAAAGGTGCCTAAGGTCTACTTCATCTCGTTAAAATCCGTAGAGTACACGCTGAGAACTTGAAGCGAGCGATTTTTCGAAGTGGAAGTTTCTCAAAAGTCACATGGGTTATCCAACGTGTTTATAAGATTTGTCTGCAACAATTGTCGATTCACGCGAGCTAGTAAAAAATTTATGATGCATAAAAAATTAAAATGTTAGTTACGATATGTACATAATTCTTATTTAGAGTAAACTGAAATCAGAATATATATGAGCCAGGATCTTGAAAAGGGTCCGTTGAGGCTTTTGAGCCCAACATGGTTCCAGATCAGCCTGCCTATACACTCAGTCTGACCAGGAACCATGCTGTTCTCCTATATCTTCGTCATGATCTGTAGCAAACATATGAGAGTAACAGGTCAGCCTGACCTTGAAACAAAGCTGTCTCAAATGCTATAAGGGACGTTTTAACTGATCCCGGCACAAATATTTATTGCATAATGCTGCCGGATAGCAAATACTCGTATGCATTTCGATTCAAACAAATGCTATTCTGTCAAAAGTCATACAAAGATTTTTAGATCATAAAATCACGAGTAATTACAAAGAAAACATAGAAATTTTATGGCTTATGTTTATTATTGATTCAGTACTATTTCTTTCCATGTCACCAATGTCTTCTAAAGCTTCGGATACGAGAGGTCCCGGGTTCGATACCCAGCCGCGGCTAATACCCTTTCTGACAAAATTGTCATCCACCAATGGGTTTGAAATCGTTAACCTAAGTGGGCGAGCAACTGGAGGCTCGGTAAGGGTGTTGTGGTAGTACTGGTTTGAGAAACAACAGGAATCCATGGGTAGGTGCTCCAGCCGCCGCAATATGACCCTGGTAGTTGAAAACGGCGTAAAATCCCAATAAACTCAAACTAAAGCTTCGGATATTCTGTGTGTCAAAGCAGTGGCTTATTTTGGCAGCCTCGCCCCAATGTTGGTCAAAAATGTCAAATTCTCCTTGTTGTACTCTGAACATTTAGGGAAAATCCAATTAAGCCACCCATAAACTGCTTGAGCCCCCCCCCCATGTTGCTTGCTATTGGCCTGTTTGTAGTAGTTAAATGAATACATTAGAGTTCTTCTCCAGATATGCTGGATGACCTGCACCACGATGATGACGGTCACGGTCATGGTCACGCGGACGATGATCACCATGACGACCTCAAACATGGCCATGACGACGATCACCATGACAACGATCTCCTCGACGACCTCCATGATGATGATCATGATGATGATCACGATGACGACCACGATGATGATGACGATGATGACGATGACGATGATGAACCAATCAAAAATAAGGTTAGGAAAATGTGTATTTACGAAACTGGCTGTTTTGATGTAGATCTACAGTCTGTCTACGTTTCATATTAGCGTCCCCCGTTCCCTTTTCACACCATAGTTCAACTATAAATCTAGGCCTACATGATGATACATAATAGGGATACATTTAATTTTAATTGAAACTGAACAAAATCAGTAAAGTCGAGCTTCGGATGTTTCGGAGTAAAATTACGTTCCCTATGACTCAGTTTCAACTGCACTTTGCAAAATGATTTCTTCTTTTGTCTCGTATTATCTTTCTATGGTTTGTTTAGATAATACTACGTATTTGTATTAATTTCTTTTTTATTTGTGTGCCATTATTTTTCGTCTATTTCAGTGTTTGAGTGCAGACATATTATTTGACCAACTCGGTATGGATGTAGAAAGTCCGATGGACAGTGACAATATAGAGCGACTGTCATCTCTCGTCGTATATCACATATTGATGGGTAGGTCTTATACTTTTCTTTCTTTTTTACAGCTTCCAGAAAGAACATGGTTCTGATGTCCCTTTCAAGACATACATGATAAGTTGTGATATAAAAACCACATAAATGTGTCAGAGAAACCATGAAATACATTTTTTACAAATATCTCCATTGTTCCACATAGACTCTATTAGATATTTTTTTATTAAAATCAATAATGATAAATTAGCATATTCATAAACACCATCAGAACTAATTATCATTTAACCTTTTAAATCGAATGGTTTTTTTTTTACTTATTCCCAAGCAATACAGACTCTAATAGAGAAAACTATAAACTCTTTAAGGGAAAAGATTGAGGAAATGTTTAACACTCGTTTATTTTTTCTGTTGGTTCTTTTCATGCTAAGAAAGCATATGAAGTACAAATATTCTAAATTTCGTGACAGTAAACTTGTGGCCTGCGCCACTTTAACACTTTTAAATGTGGACTGTCCTTAAATTACATTGTTTGGGAGGGTTCCGAAAGAGATGAATTGATTATCTATGGAGAATTGAAGTGAAATACTAGGCATGTACTCGTCTCGCCAATGTTTGTTTTTTGTTTTGTTTTTTTGTTTTTTTTTCAACAAAAACTTGAAAACTGCAGCAAGTTTTAAGCTGCAGTTTTCAGGCGTTTGCTGAAAAGCCTTGTGAAAAGGAATGTTTGCTTTATTGCAGGATCTCAGATATCTTGTCATTGTCGAGTGTTACCGCGTCAAGGTTACTTTACCAAGTCTGTATTCCAACAACTTACCGCTGACAATGATGCCATGGATAGACATGGTGATGACATGATTTATGTGTGTAATCATTGTTTGCTTTATTACAGGCTCTCAGATATCTCGTCAGTGTCGAGTGTTACCACGTCAAGGTTACTTTACCAAGTCTGTGTTCCAACAGTTTACCGCTGACAAAGATGTCATGGATAGACAAGGTAATGACTTGCTTTTAATATACAATTATAATCCCCATGAACATATTCGTACATGTATTTGTATTAAATGATATCAAAGAAGTAATAAGATCTATCACATCCAGCTACTTTCTGGCGCTTTTACACCACATGTTCTTATCCCAGTCGTATGCTGTAGGTAGACATTGGAGTAATTTTAACATGACGACTTACCATGGTCCCTCTCTTCTATTGGACATGTGAGGCTGGAATCTCGGCTTTTTCCTCATGGCATTTTGGATCACCATGTTTCCAGATTAGCCAGTCTAAAATGGATTCATACTACTAAATTACATTTGGTACATGTAACAAAGTAGCAAGTTATTAGAGAACTTGTGCCTTAAGGATTACAACCCATCATAAACTATAAACACAGCGTGCATATTCGGGCGTATCCCTCGTCAATTTCCGTGACACCAAAAATTAAGAAGGATATCACTCGTTAATTTCCTTTGTCATGGATGACGACTGGTGAAGTACGAAATGCTTGTTATATAATGGTGGGTTGTTTTCTGGTTCAGTGTTGGCTTCAAATGCAATAGGGGGCCTTTTCCAGATATGGGTTCATATGTAATCATGTAATCGTATTTTACAGATTTCTTTGAACTTATGGCGAAACTACAGATTGGTGGTGCTCTAGCGAATTCAATGTCTGGAATGAATCAAGGCCATGGTCATGGACACGCCCATAAACGTAAACGAAGAGCGGTGGATCCTGCAGTCCTGCTAGAACAACCAACTTGGGTATACATGAATAATTATTAAACACTTTCCCAAATAGCAATGTATGCGGGTATCTTAATTTTAAATCTCCTGTAGACGACAAAAAGGATATTGACACAGATTTATTCACATCCAAAATGTAGGAAAGAAAGTATTGAGGCAAAGGAGAAAATGCTGATTATTAGCCTTTTCTTCTTTTGCCTCAATGTTTTCCCAAGCCTTTTCTTTAAGGGACGTCGACATGAGGTCTTGTTGGAGAAAAAGGTTAAATGAAAATCGATCTTAGATATTACAAAACACTGCATTTTGCCCAAATTGAATACCAATTCTTTAAAAAACAGACATATCATTTACCTTGATCACTATCGACATTATTATTATTATAGCTAAAATGAAAAATATCACTTAAATTACCCAAAGCTCAAAATTGGCTAATGAGATTACGCAGATTCTAAGAAAGTTAACATCTTAATAAAATCATGTACATTTTTCTATGCTTACAGAATAACCGTTGTTATACTGGAGACCAGCTATTAAACATCTACTCCGTCCCGACTGCTGGCATCTCACTGACAAAGTTCAAGGACATTTGTCCCTCACTCATCCAGCAGAAACTATCAGAGTCATGCGCACAAGCAAGCGTGCAACAGACGCCTTCACATGACGATAAACCGACAGATTTAGAACGTATGAACTTTAAGATATTTCCATTTTACATTATTAGTGTTATCGTCAAATTGTAAAGAATACAGTCGTTGAATTATTTCAGTCCTATAGATCGGTATTGGATTGCATCATTTCAAACGTTGACATTGTTCCAAATATGATTGTGATACAAATTTAATTCAATAACAACAACCATCTTTGTGTAGTATGATTCATTTAAATACATGTGTATGTAGAAAAAAAAGCGTTTTGATACTTTTTATTTCAACCTTTATCCTCTTTTAAATAAAACGCAAGAACATCATTAGAGAATTAGACCGTATGTAAACCTATTAAACTAGTTTGAAAATCCCGGGACAACCAAGATACGGGTTAAAAGATGGGTGTTTATGTTTTACAGGATACGGTTACGGCACGATAGCCAACATTCTCTGCTGTTTATGCTCTGTATCTGGTGCCTTGATTCTACCGTGTGTTAGTAAATCTGTATACAGAATCCTAATGGCGACATTTGTTGGTCTAGCCGCGTCCACTCTCTCGACGGATGCACTACTCCACCTCATTCCCATGGTAGGTAATGTCGTAAAGACAAATGGATTTTCTAATTGATGGTATTTACTATTGTCATATACAATTATATATCAATTTTCTTTTTTAAGATTAAAGTTATTGATTGAATATATCCCCGGTAATTGTAAGGCCGAATGGCAGTTTAAAAACAGAGATATACCTTTTTAAGTGTAACCGAGTGTCCATTTATATGAAGCATTCATTTATCCAAATTATGTAAAATACGTGCAAAATACACAGTGTCACACACTTGAATTGAATAAACCAACAAATTGTATTTAAATGTGAGCCTCAGTGGACTATGTGTCTAGTGAGGAGAAGTTTGACTCTTTTTCAGATTGTGCGGTCTGCGCAAGCTTATTAGAGGGGATGCTTGTACCTCTATATCAATTTTCCGAATCTAGAATTTTTATCTACATTTATGAACGTTTCGCTAACTTTTATCTGTTTTCAATGTGCTATTAGGTCGTTGAATTTCTCAGATAGACCATTTCTGCATTACTCTGGACTGTTTTAATATCTTTTTCTTGGCATTTCCTTTGCATTATATTATTTCAGATTAAGCCTATCGTCTACTTGTGTATGTAGGTATTTGTATTGAATTTAATTGAACATTCATTCGTTACAATCTATTTCCAGGCTCTCGGTGCACACGTACATGAGGAAGACGGGCTCGATCACGGACACGAAAACGAAGTTCATTTTCCTAAATATCTAGGGTACACCTTGGCAATATGTGCTGGAATATATGTGTTTTATTTGTTTGAAAAGATGATGTCTATATATGTCGATAAGGTAGGTACAATTCACCAGCTATATATCCATATTTGTAAAATGATATTGAAATTACATGTACTTATGCTTCTGCACTCAAATAAAATGAAAGTTTGCTGTGTGTCCTGATACGTGTATCTTCAAAAGTAAAAATGAGGGGCATCCATCCTTTAGTTTTAAGTCCTGATATAAGAATTGGAGCGTTTTAACTTTGCATTTTAGTCAAAATATCAACGCATACAATTGTAAGATTCAAGTAAAGATGTTTTCAACATTTAACAAAATGCAAGATGTATCAAATGGAAGTACTATTTCGAAAGATAGTAGGGGAGAAATTTAATTTAGCGTATATTCTACATGTACATTTACCATTAAACTTTGAAAATGTTACTTTATAGAGAGATGGATCTCCAGAAGATGACCCAATAGAGATGGTTATGGGGTATGACACAAACTGTTCTACAAACAAGTCAAATAAGGTATAACCTTATCTAACCCCGTAAGCATGTATGTTTATATACTGAGCAAAAATGAAAACTTTACACCTACATTGCTTGTCATATTTCTTCTAAATACAACAAGTAAAGAAATCAAATGAATGTGCTTCGCACTGTTCATTGACTTGGTTGTGCCAAACACTAAACGTTTTGTTGATCTTAATTACGGGGATGAAAAACGGACCCTTTAAGTGTGACAGGGGTCCGTTTTTCAGGTGTACAATTTTCACGGAAATTATACAAAATTTAAAAACCCTCAGAAATCCGAGCAGAAGAATGCAAACCATGCCAGACTGCACGGAGTGGTAGTCTGACAACTTACCAGTCAGAAAATGTAAAGAAGCTTGCATAACACTGTTTAAGCTTTTAAAAAATGATGTTTGAAAAGCAGAATTTTCATTATGTTGCAAAGCTTGACAATTTTATAATGCAATCTCCATAGGCAATTGAAATCGCTATTGCATGGGCATCTGGGAAACATCCTAGTCGAAAAAAAGGGTCTAATAATCCCCTGTAAGGCTTGCATGATGTTTACACAAAAACAATCGAAAAGCGTGATAAATTTGTGAATATCAAACATTTTAAATTCCCTATTTGTTTATGTGAAAGGGAGATAATTCACAAAATTGACAGATTAGACCTTTATTTTAGAGCTTGCTACATGTGACAAGAAAGATTTTTTGTGTTTTTTCGGCAACCCGGACATGACAAATTCCGAAAAAATAGTGAATCGTTTCCTGTGCATGCGCATATGTGACGTTAGATGTAACTAGCTCCAAACGCATTAAGGGCCGTAACTCTGACATTAAAGGAGACAAGGCAATGAAATTTCAACAAAACGATTGCTGAAAGCCTGGGAAATAACGTCAAAATATATTTCAGGCTTTAATTTCGATACTTTTCCAGAAACAAGAAATCTTCAAGTGTAAAGTTTTCATTTTTGCTCAGTATATCTCAGAAATATATCTTGACATGAACTCGTACATGTGAATATTCGCTTAACGACTTTTAAGGGACGTGGATTTCTCAATTCAGATGTGGTAATAATATCGAGTCAAGGTCTTATATAAGTATCAATATGTTAACCTACACTAGACTCTGAAGTATGCAAGTCACTTTCGCATGTAGTCTTTCCGGGGTTATATTGTCACATGAAATAAATCTTAGTGCTACATGCTAAAGAACAAAAAACGCATTTACCATTTCTTAAAATTAGACAGTTGGTATATGATTTACAAACGTTTATAATGAAACGAATCACTATCTCAGATTGCTGTTTAAACAGACTTTCAAACGTATTTTGATAGTATTATTTTTTCTTTTAAATATTAATTCCGTATTTCTATTTCCAGTACACAAATGGTTCAAGTTACGGCTCTAATAATACATTACCTCACCACGGGGATGACCAGTCAGACGTGTCAACAAAGAAAAGTAGGTTCTTAAAATATTATAATAAAATCGCATTACGTTGCATTTTTTTTCTTTTCTTTTCACATAGTCTTTAAATGTATCTGATTCGTTTTTTGCATGGTCGTATCATTATATACGGGTTAAACAGAATATGGATCAGTTTGAAAAAAGACGATTACCTTTCAAGCACATTAATCCTGATCATTCTTTTCACCTTGATTGATGAAATGAATTTTGCTACATATACGTATTTACTTCAAAAGTCAACGAGACTTTTATCTACAATATGCATTGGGATTTACATATATTTCGGCAAATCAACAGCATACTACAAATATTGGAAATTCGCACAATTTGCTAGGGCTAATTAAAAAGGAGTCAACTCCGTAATCATTTATTTCCAAAAAATACTTTAAAAATATACCAGCACTACAATGGACAATTAATGCACTTAAATTGTGTTATAGCATCATGTCAATGTTGGCATTTGTCTTTTACTTGTAGAAAGGGTTTCAATCCGAGGTAAGATATTGTCAAAGTTGGTATATACTCGCTCTCCACGATATAAAGTATGCTCACAGAAAATCTCGCATAACACAGTGCAATTCATTTCATTTCAAATTATAGTTTTAAGACAATATTGTTTATCTAGCTATTGCACTGCACTTTTACAGATAAAACAAATATTAGAAGCAACAAATTCCGTCTAAACCAACAAAAAGGTTAGTCAATTTTCAGCATAAAAACACGATTTAAAGAAGCGAGCAAGTGATGACATCTTATCTCATGGTCTATGAATATATACTGAGAGGCAAAAGAAAGTATACACTTTTCGTTTGTCAATATCTCGCTTATTTTCCATCACATCGACTCAAAATTTTGTACATTTTCTTTCTACCCATAGACCAATAATACAATGTTAATAAATTTCAGCTAAAATTGCTTGCTTACCCATACTGTTGTCACATGCCGATTTTGCAAACTTTGCACGTGTGACTTAGTGGATCATCAAATATTGCTGTTAATCCGTTTTTAATTTCTTCATTCTTTATCATAACAAATCACAACGTTAAATTTTCTCTAACATTAAAACACAATTCTCACTGACTGGTTGAATTTGATCAATATGTCTCTTTTTTGCAATAAGACCCATTTTTCTATGACGCAGCATGGTGCGAAAGAAACATGACACTCTATACACTTAGTCAGGTAGCTAGGAACATTCTGCGCAATTTTTATCAAAATCCGACAAAAAAATTTAGAAGAAGTTATATCAGATAACTTGTTTGTATCAAGCCCCCTTTTGCCGTGACGCGTCGTTATATGGAAAAGTACTAACAATGTACGCAGATTTCTAGGTGAGTAGGCACATTCTGTGAAAATTTTATCCAAATCCGTCCATAAATGTTAGGGTTGTGTCAACGTGAATGTTTGCATTAATTCATTGATTTAAATCCCTTTTTCGATGACGCTGTTTGATATGAAACTCATTTGCAACGGAAAAAGGACAAATAGACCGAAAGGCGGACAAGGTTGCATCAATAAACGACCACCTTCGGCGAGGTTTAAAAATCGTTCTAAATCTATTAATCGTTTTCTCAGAAAACGTGGGAGAACCAGGGTGTATACTTATTTTTGCCTCTCAGTATATATAATTGTGAAATTGTGATTGCTATTTGTAGAAATGTAGTTGCTAGTGTAATTAAGTTACTATGAAAATTACACTTGATTGTAAGTCACTGTCTAGTAAACATATTTTTTTTTCTTCCTGTGAAAATGTTCCAAAATTTGAAATAAATATAAATCTAATTAATTTGCTTAAATACTATCGTTAGATAATGCATAAGATATGTAATTTATACAAATTGATTCTGATATATATTTTTCTCAATATCTAATATTTGAAACGTATGCATTAATTGGAAATCAGAGGTGCATCAATAGAATTATTGCACTGATGAAAATATACTCACCGTCATAAGAAAGTAGCCACTTTTCAAAAAGCCATATTTTTTCCAATTCTTTACGTCTTTTTGTTTTTACACATTCATACGCATTCCCACTGGTTCCTCCTCATTTCTCAATGGTTAAATACTTTCAACATGTCCGGAAAGGTGTTTAGTTGTAATATGGATTCAAAACAGTATTTTTGGATACAAAGTTCAGTTTTGTTTACTTACAGCTGTCATTTTCTGCATAAGTTGACGTTGTTGAAACACAAACAAAAGTCCCATTTCAATTTTACAGAAAATAATTCCGTTGAATTGATAGAGGTCTATGAAATTTTACCACTACCAGTATAGCAGGCCTCAATGTTAAAAGTTTGATAGTAACCGGAAGTGGTTGGTGAGGAAGGTGGAGGGAAACATTTTCCGAATAAGGAACTTGCTAAAGACCAAACAGAAACAAAGTTTCAATGAATGGAGCATTTGAGAGGAAATTGGGGGTTGATTGGGCTAAAACCGGAAACCGCCATTTTGCAAGGGTCTTTGGTGTACTGAAAATCACTTATTAGTCACTAAGCATTTTGAATAAAAACAGTATCATAAACACATACCCTTATTCATTTTTGCCCCTTTTCTAGCCCTACATATGGCCGTGAATTTCAGTAGTGTGTTCCGTATCAGTTACGGATTTCCTGGAACTAATACCAGGCTACAATAGCTAATAGGATAACTCGACTGTTTTCGGTACTTTCGCGAAAGCATTTTTACTTGCCTTGTTGCAATGTTTTGTATTCATTTCGATACGTTCATGAATAACCCTAAAATTGCCGACCATTTGCATTAGACAAGTGGCTATTTTCGGGGAGCATATATATATGCGCTACAAAAACCTCTAAATTAGATTCATTGTCGCTGGTTTTATCCTATGATTTAAAACAGTTTATTAATCTTTTATCAATAAACTTTGCTAGAATAAGAAATGCTTTGCTTTGAGGTGGTGGTGGTAACAACGTTTCAGGACATTTTTTCTGTAATACTTTAGTGTATTTTTATCATGATTATCTTTTATTTTCTAAATTTTGTGACCAATACAAATACGCACATGGTTAAAATGTGTTTGTTACCAATGTGAAGAATAGATTTAACAAAAATGTGTTCAAAGAAGTACTTTCTTACATAAAACCAAATTATGATAAGTCATACTAGCACAAGTGACTTAATTTCAAGTACATGTACATTTCTTAAGGCCTTTTTAAGTTTTTTTTATACATCATCAGCTGTAGGTAACAAAGAAATCATTTAACAAATTATAACGTTTTGTTGTTGACAAATTACTTGAAATTCAGTCATTCATACTTGCATGACTTCCTTCAAGAGAGATCGACAAGTAGAATTCAAAAATGTTTCTGAGCTACCGATGGCATGATAAGTCAGAGGCGTCCTTTTAACACATCTAAACTCATTTTTTTCAAAAGAGAATGATATTGGATATGAGTAAGTTGCAATTATACTGTTAACATAAAAAGCATCTTATTATTATATTACTAGAGTTACCCACCCTTGCCGTGATGGTCGTGATAGGGGACGCTATCCACAACTTTGCTGATGGTCTCGCCATCGGAGCGGCGTTCACAGAGAGCATCAATCTGGGGGTGTCCACCAGCATCGCTATATTCTGTCATGAATTCCCACATGAACTTGGTATGGAAATATTTTACAGCAATTCAAAGAATTGTAGTCAAAAGTATCCTAACTTCAGCTTGCTTAAAGGTGTATTTACGAGGTTTATAATAGACACGTGCTAAATATCTAATATTAGTGCAGTATGTTGTATGTCCGTATCAATATTTAATCATAAATGAAATACATATACTAAGCACAACAATATAGGGATATCGGAATTGGTTTAATTTTTTACCACGAAATTTCCAAAATTTACTCAAATTTCTTCAATAAACTTGTTCCTTAACATCTTAAAGAGCAAAAATTCAAAAGGTTTTCGGTCGCACTATGATAGACTAGTTAATCCTCGGGCGTATGTAGCAGTACCGTCTGTTTCGAAAATCGCATAATAGTGTCAATACTACGTATACGACTTGTAGGGTCCAAATAAGTGTTTCTTGAGATTATCCCTGTACTTGGATGCCTACATGTTTAAAGTGGTCCTGAAAGATCCCGGTATGTTGATGCCGCTTATTTTCAATAAGTAAACTTAAAATCTCTATGATATCGAAAGAACGGAATAACGCGTCGATCGGTTGCTTGGTCAATGCAACCCCACAATTATACGCTTTGTGACTCGGCAATCTTCAATACATCATTAGTTTGGTTAACTGCAAGCTCGAGCTTTCCTACATCTGCCAGTGTTGGGGGTCGATTAGATGACAACATTGAACCATTTAATCACAGCTAAGGACTTGTTTGCGAATGTGCACTGTTTACTTTTCATCCAGAAATACGTAAATTGCATGTGTATGCACAAATTTGGCCCATTTATGATTTTTCAAAGCTGACCCCTCTTTAGTGTATATGCCTATGTTTTGAAATCAACGACCTGTGACTGCACAATATTTTCACACAAAGCATAAGTTATACTAGTTTTATCAAAAAAGTATAACAACTTCCCAGCAACTTAGAATTTTAATTCTTATTTATCATTGAGTTTCATTATCCCTATATTTTTGTGCTTAGTATATATAAGTACTACATATTGAAGGAATTATTTTAGCACTTGTTCATTTATAAAGGACAACCTTAACGGACAACCAAATACGTTTAAGGAAAATGCATTAGGTCTGCATTTAGCCAAGCCAGAATGTATTTTGTTGCAAATGGGTGAATATTTTCAATTTTACATCGAGCACTTTCTAGACGAATAGTCGAAAGTCAGAAGATGATGAAACGGGACCCATTTTGAGTAAGTAAACACACGTTGTTACTTTAAATCGGTTATTTGCTAGTTATGTGTTGAATCTCAAAAATCGCGGAATGCTATTCGATGGGGTAATGAATGATGTGTTATATTGCCAAAGCACTTTGTTCTAGCTTACATAGTAAACTTGCAATTACTTTCGAAGTGAGTGCACACACTTATGTTTACAAACCAAACGACACATAAACGACACATAAACGACTCCTACGGCGCTATCATATGCATTTTTCGAATGAGACATGTTCAGTTTACTATTTTATGGTCTCTTTTAGTATTCCGCACGTACGATTTTGAAAACCTTTGTTTATTTATGAGAAAAACAAGTATACAATGAAGAAGAGCAGTAAGCTATGAAGAAGCGAGAGTAGCTATGAATAAGAGGGAGCAAGCTATGAAGAAGCGCGGACTTCGTAATTCTTTCTTGGCACTCACATATACTGAATGGTTATGCGTTTAGGAAGAATTGAAGACAGAAATTCCAATATTTTTTACAAATTTCCATTTGAAAAATCAAATTCTAGACGATAGAACGATATTTATTGTTATGCAGCTTAAACATGTATTTAATGCCGACCGGTAACTTACAGGCGCGTAGGACTGGAAACATTTTAATTGGGGGGGGGGCTAAAGCCCCTGTTCTGGCTATTGTCGGAATTTTGGAGGAACTGAAGTGGATTTCCCCAAAAATTTTCAGTGCAAAATAATGACAATTTAGCATTTTGGGCAGACCTTTTTGGGGGTGGGGGTCTTAGCCCCTCCATGCCCCCACTTGTTACTACGGGCCTGACTTATCATCACGTGGAAATGCATTTTTAGAACACACATGATAATTGTTACTAAAAATAGTAACAAATCGACATTATCAAAACGAGGCTCCCAAAACATGCGGAGAAAACAATGACGTCGCACGTGCATTCAATCAATATACAGCGATAAAGCGCACGTGCATTCAATATACAGTAATAAAGCGAAGTTTTAAGTGGAACAAAAATGATAAAATTGAATGAATTCGTTAATAGCCGGTAAGATGGTTATTTTATTGGATTTACGGTTAACCGTTCCCCGTTTAAAAATTTCGACTTTTGCCTCTAAGGACGACTTCCGGAGGCTGTCGTGTGTGTGTGTGTGGGGGGGGGGGGGTGGGGGGTCTTAGAAGGAAATAACCTAATTCTGACCAACTTTCAGATTGATCGGACAAAAATGTGGCCTTTACAGAGTGTCCAAAAAAACGGAACCCTAATTCAAAGTCAAATATTTTAAAGCGTAAGCAAAAAAATCTCATTTTTGAATTTGCAGTACTGAAGATACATTATTTTTGCATTTGTGTTCCAAATTTTATTTAAAAATATGCATCGGTTCAAAAGTTATAAGCAAATTAATAATGACACTAAAAAACCGATCTGACATGATATTGATTTTTGCGTCTTGTTTGTTCGTGAAAGCGCACTAACGGTCAGCTGTTGAATTCTGTACCGTTGTACATGTATGTACTGATTATCTCAAAATTTTTAATATGCACACATTCTGTACGTTCTAATTGAATCCATAGGGTGGTTGTTTGAATTCATTTCAAATTATTATGTGATTCATTTCACATGACGCAGTTTTAACTTTTATTTTCATAAATTACAAGCTTGGCATGCTTCCTAAAAATAGTCCAGCCTTAATTTTCTTGCATAGTATACATTTCTGTGGACTATGATTTAATTCTTTTTGGTGAATTTTGTGTTATTTGTGTTTGCATAAAGGTCAGTGTCAGGTCAAATGAAACCCGTAATACTTTTAAATTGAGCGGTGACCGGCATGTTGGTCAGAAATAAAATAAGTGCCTATGATTATTATTCATGGGTATGTGATGCACTTGGATATTTTGTTTGTATTCAGTTTAGTTACATCGCAGCTCGCAGCATTAACAATTTATTTATTAGCAAAAAAAGATGAAATGAAAATGCACTATTGTGAATACAATGTTTCAAAATCATTTTTGTATTGTATTGAATATATTAACCAATAATTGTATAACGTCAATTTATTAAATGAGTGTAGGCGCGCTCTGCAAAACGAAAAGATCGATATCGTGTTAAAATGGTTTTCTGGGTATATTCATTTGAATGTCAATATTTTCAAAACTAATCATTATTTTTCGACCAGCTGATAGAAAACTGTCGTTGCTATTGCATATGTAAATTTGGTGGAGAAATATTGCTTTATACATGAGAAATGTACTTTCAAAAATGGGTTCCGTTTTTTTTTTGGGACACTCTGTAGAGTGCATACAAGAAAAAAATAACCGACGGACGCATGACGGACACAACGCAATGACAAAAGCTAGACTGGCCGCTAAAAACATGTAAATAAGACATGTTTTCATTCAAAATACGTGCAATGTATCTTGCGTAGGCTTAAAATTATTAAAATGTTAGGGTTCTTATACGGTTTGCCAAGTTTTGCCTAAATAGTTTATAATGACATTGGCGTCCGCATGTGCAGGCCTCTGTTATTTACATAATTATATCATCATTCCAAATATAACCACATTGTATACTGAAAAGTCTTGAAGTAGGCTAATTTGGACATTAGATTGATCTTACAATCCCAAATGTGAAATAGTATTAACAATAAATTCGTATCACTTTCCGAGCGAAAATTATAGCGAAAAGGCAAAATTAAGTCAAAACCCGACGCTTTGAATATCCGAGCTCTTATTCATAGCGTATTATATCTTCTTCATATCTAGTCTTTTTTATTCATAGCTGATCTCTCTTCTTCATAGCGTATTACTTTTTTAGCTTTTTCTCTCTATCAGAAAATCAGTCATTGGATTTTAATGGATATATATATAAGATAAAGCATTCGAAGCTTATGGGGCCTGTATAGAAGGGAATTATAGTAGTATTTAAACCATAATTTTTCGATCAATTTTGACATGTCTTCAAAACACATCACTGTGATCGCATGACAAAGCAGTTTGAAGCAAACACGGTGAGACCATGCCGAGGAGACATACTCCAAAAGAAGTTTAAATATACTCACCATCGAATAGCATTCCCCGATTTTTGAGAATCAGCCAAAAACTGGCAAAATCACCGATTTAAAGTAACAACGTGTGTTTACATTCACAGAATGGGTCCCGTTTCTTCATAGCCGGAAGTCCCTCTTCTGAGATTTCGCTCATAGCATTTTGCAATGAATGAGAGGGATTGGTGGCCGTGTTTATACGTTAGGAGAGTGTATAACATACATGCATTTAACTTTATTTTCTAGGTGACTTCGCCATCTTGTTAACGAGCGGTCTAAGTTTTGGTCGAGCTCTGTGTTTTAACTTCCTCTCGTCACTGACGGCCATGGCCGGGCTATATATTGGATTGGCAGTATCCACGGACGATACTGTAAGAAACTGGATCTTTGCCATAACTGCAGGACTCTTCTTGTATATATCTCTCGTCGATCTGGTAAGTTCTTTTAACCGTGTGTATGCGGAAGCGGAACGCGAAAACACAAAAGGTCGCCACATTCAATGTGTCGTGTTTCGGCATGGTGACCTTTCGAAAGTACGGCAGATTACTGTTTTGTAACCAGAATGCGTTCTTGAAAGGGAAATAATTCAAAACATGCTGCTCCGATATATCTAGTTTTGATTAACTCCCTTGTTACCAAGTAGATTATAATGGCCATCGGACATTAATTAATATGCTTTGGAAATAATGTGACTAGCTTATTTTTTTTATAATTATGGTTTTTGCAGCTGTTTTAAACCAATCCCTCGCAATAATTTGCCTTATCTTCGTATCTTGCAGATTTTGTTTTTTGCATTTTCAGTTTCCCCAACTATTGAAGAGAAAAGAAAAGCCAAGACAAACTTTCATTTTCAACAATATCGGTATCTGGATCGGTGCTGGCATAATGATACTACTCGCGGTGTTCGAGGAACAAATACAAGTATAACCTGCTACTACAGTACAAAGGACAATCACGGTGGATAATCACGTGATGCGACAGTTTCTGAAAATCTTCAATAATTTTGTTAATACGGGACCGATTTCAATTCGGTTTGAAGCAGAGAAGGTGGACAGACGTCAAGCATTACACGAAAATGTTGGATTTTTAAAAAATCAACTGATAAAAAAGTTATTGAAGATAAACCAAAATTTTGGTTTATCTTCAATAACTTTTTTATCAGTTGATTTTTCAAAAATCTACCTCGTCCAGGTTATTTCTGACAATTTTCTGCCTTCTCTGCTTCAAACCGAATTCAAATTGGTCAAGTATTGACAAAGTTATTGAAGATTATCGGAAATTCTAAGTCACGTGATTTTACACAGTGACAATTTTTAGTATCTATACGAGACGTTTGGTTAACCTCTTCCAAAACGACAAAATCTGGACTGTTTCTTTTTGAATGCAGCTTCAGATGAATAATGAACATTAACTAAGAAATCATTTGTTTACAAAATAAGAACATGAAATGTTGAAGCATAAGAAGAAACCGGTGTTGTTATCAGTGTTTTCTTATTTTGTTTCAAATTTTTCCAAAGCTTTCCTATAAGAAGCTTGAAAAAGTATGCTTTAGAATGGTTATTTTTCAAGTGCGAACGGTTCCGTTATATTTTATAGGCGGTGTTTATCTGTGTTTTCAATATCAATGATGTAAACTTGCCATTATCTAAATGACATTTTATTCCAAAGATATTTTTATTTTCATTTTAGCATGCATAATGCACCTACTTGCTGTTTCAAGAAATTGTTTTAACCCTTTCCCAAAACAGCACGATTTTTATGTGATCCAATTAGAAAACTACTGTAGGTGACGAGATAGATGTTAATAAAGATAAGATTTGTTTACAATATGGAACAGAAAATATTGAGGTAAAGGGAGAAGCTGCTGGTTATAGTAAGTTTGTTCTTTTGTCTCAATGTTTTCATGTCTTTTCCATTAGTTACGTCGACCCCTGGTCTTGTTTTGGAAAGGGTTATACGGTTACCCTTTACAGACGGTGTCAAGTTAAAATATTCATCTGTTACACCAAAGGTGGTCAATTAGGTTTATATTCTTTATGTCAAAGTCATAGGACGTCAAATCACTTCGAAGTATCAGAAGTTCGACATTGCGATTTTTTGTAATTTCGAGAATATTTATATTTCGTTTTATTTGTGCTTAATTTTGTCATGTATAGTTGAATTAGACGAAGACAGAGGTCAAAATTGCTCGAAATTATCAATTCGCTGGTGGGGAGTCAAAACCTCGTAACTGCAGCTTGAATAAGCTGGAGTTACGAGGTTTTGACTCGCCACCGACGAATTGCTCTTCTTTTTCTGCTATATTGCTACAATAAAGTTTGATTTTAGAACATGTTCTTATCTGCTCTTTGATTTTCATTGATAAGGTCGGGACTAGATTTTCATTTCTTAATTTTGTTAAAGTGTTATTCTTTTAACCTCAAACAAAATCCAAGGTGAATAAAAAGAATGGAAAATATAAAAAGAAAGTAAACATTGCATGTCTTTATTAAAGGTTGGCCCGTTGTGTGGGCTTTTTAAATCTTTTCTAAACAGTTACGCCTTTTGGTGGCGAACCTGATAGAATATGCCTAGATAAATATTGACCCCAAAGAAGAAAATGCTGATAACCAACAGTTTCTCAATTAACCTCAATATTTTCCAAGCTACTTTGTGCGCAAATCCCATTTCTATTGATCAACACTTGGTTTATAGACTGCAACAGCTCTCACAATGGAACTGATTAAATTTTTGCCGTTTGGGAAAGGATTGAGAGCAAAACCCTTTCCCTTGTCACAAAATTTTAAACTGATTTTGATAAAAATCTATTACCGAAATCAAACTGACCCAAGTTTAATTAAGCATTAAGCTCTCATTTGATTTGAAAGAAAGTGTTGTGGAAAGCGTACTCTCGATGCCTCTAAGTGATTTACGTGGTTATATCTCAATCAGTCTACGTTTTAGATGTTTATAGATGAAGATCAACACGATGGATAATCACGTGACTTAGAATTTCAGAAAATTGTCAATATTTTTGTCAATATTTGACCAATTTCAATTCGGTTTGAAGCAGAGAAGTTGTGGAAATGTCAGAAATAAGATGTACGTGGTTGATTTTTGAAAAATTAACTGATGACAAAGTTATTGAAGATAGACCAAGAATTTGGTTTATCTTCAATAACTTTTTAATCAGTTGATTCTTCAAAAATCCAACACGTTCATCTAGTGCGTGACGCCTTTCCACCTTCTATGCTTTAAACCGAATTCAAATCAGTTCCTTTTTTACAAAATCATTGAAGATTTTCTGAAATTGTTGCATCACTTGATTATCCGTCGTGATCGATGTATGCTCAAGTCTGAGCTGATCAGTGGGCTGATCAGGAGCCACAATTTGCTATCTGTCGAATCACGAGTAACTTAAAAAAAGTAAGAAAACAACATGGATGTTGACCAGACTGCGTGTATGTCCAGGCTGATCTAGACTCGTGTTGGTCGAAAGTACTACTAAGGATTCTTTCTTGCTCACAGGCTAATCTGAATTCATATTGGTCGACAGCGCAATGAGTTTTTTTTCTAAATCGCAGCTAATTTACAATAGCGTTGCAGTGCTATGGATTAATCTTTAAAAAAAATCTTTGTTTGCGGTGTAGACGAACGAATTTTATCTCAGTTTACTTTGACACCTATGCAAATAAAGCATTACTCATTGTGCAATTAACCCATTGTCAAACGACAAAATCTTACAACAGTCCAAATTGATAGCTGTTTCAGAGGACAAAATAATTGCTAGGAAAATAAGACATTTATAATAATATGGAGCGGAACAGAGAAAATGCTGATAATTATCATTAGATTCTTTTCCAACAATGTTTTCACAATCTTTCCATGTCAAAACGTCAAAACCTGAGATTGTTTTAGAAATATGTTTATCTGAGGGGATATCGGATTTTGAAATAGCATTTATTGTTCACCAAACCTTATGTTGTGGGTACTCATTGAAATATACTGGCCAAAAGTCCTAACCGGCCACTTTAAAAATGACTATAACTTTTTTAAAAGTTATAACATTTTAATGAAATTTGATACGTTAATTTTTAAGCATAATGCCCATGGATTTCAATTATGATTTTTCAATAATTGTCAAATTTTGATGTGTAATAAAGGAAAAGCTCAAAAAGCTCTAAATCTTAAAAGAGCTCGAGATACTACACTTTCAATAATTCAAAGTACACAAATCGTTAGCTGCAACCCAGACCAAGCAAAAAATGGAAAACATTGTCAATTTTGTGTGACTTTATGACTACAGAAGAAGCAGAAAGAATGGGAGGCATGGTAAAATGGTGTTTAAATTCAACCGACATAACATTTTATCAAGCGAATATGCTCAAATAATGGTCTGGTGTGGGAAAAAAGATGCAACAAACTGATTTTTACACATATTCTACATTTTGTAGCTCGCCGTGAATCATCAGCCTGTATTTAAAGCATTGTCGAAGAAAAACGTGTTTTAGATGTTGTCTTTAACAACCGTTTTTCTTCATACACGACATCTTTCATTTTTTTACGGCCATATCCCGCGCACAATTGTCAAACTTTTTCAATTTTTTTCTTAGTTTATGTTGTAGCTATCGATCTATGAGACCAAAACACTACACTGACAATATTCTGAGCTCTGTTTGAATTTAGAGCTTTTTGAGCTTTTCTTACGTTGCGCTTTTATTTCAATAAAACAGCGGTACCTTTTCGCCAAAATCATCTGGAAAGTTGCTTAAAAATTTGCATAGCAAATTTCATGACAATTCAATCACCACAGAAAAAAATATCTTTTTTTTTAAGTGGCCGGTTAGAAGTTTTGACTAGTATAGATCGTGGTTAACCAAAGATTGTCATGTCCATGCTTTTTCTTGAAGACACTTGTAAGTACATCCTAAAGGCCTGTTTACATACAATTATACGTCCACATCGCGTCTATAAATAAGCTGTAGGTCTGAATAGTTTCTGACGTGCTCCGGTCGTGATGAGGACGTGGATTCGAGCTATAGATACGATGATTGTTAAGAAACGCGACGAGACATGGCGGATTCGACGTTGTTTCATGATAAAAAGACTTGCTCCTTTTTATGAATAAAACTGGAAGAACTATGTACATGTCTTTATTTTATTTAGTTATCATTGAAAATAAAGTTGAGATGGTCGTTGTGAACGTTATCTTACGTCGAGTCACCTGGAGTACGATCTTTGTTCAGCTTCAATTGAGACGCACTCACGCTTAAAGGCCTGGTCAAATACACAATTCCGCGGCCACATCACATCCAGACAACGTCTTAAAATGGTGAACAGTACAACATAGATTTGGATGCGATGTAGGCTATACGGGATGTGGATGTGGACGTGGAATTGCAATAAATAATATAACGAAGTCTTTTGATAAGGACTTTCGCTTCCGAAATCAAATGGCGAAATTTAAGGCTACTACAAAAACGGCACGGAATCACGTGACACAACAATTGACCAATTGAAAATAATTTGAAGAAAAAGAATGCGGAAATACATTAGGGATTTGATGGACGTGAGAGGTCTTACAAAAATCATGTGATAGAAAACTTAAACTTTGCTTGGTCATCGATTACTTTTCATCTGCTTATTTTTGAAATGTCTACTCCTTCCAGCAATCCATGGCGCATTTTTCTCTTCCCTGCTTCAAAAATTTTCAAATCGGACACATGCTTATAGAATTATTGAAGATTTTCTGAAATTATCATTTGATTCCCCGCCTTGACTATGTTCGACGGTGAAACAGACTACAAAATTAGCAGAACTGCTAGAATGTAAATTATCTTGTGGCCATTACTGAGAAAATGGAGACGGGGGGGGGGGACGTTAGTTATCAGCATTTTCTCCGCTTTATTCAATATTTTCCAAAGTGTTTCAAATATTTCAAGGTGCGTCAGAAGAAGTCTTTGTTTTTAAGGGCTTATTCAAAATCATGAATCCATTGCTTGTGTTAACCCATGACCAAAAAATGACGCCATTTGACAGCCAAAACGATTTATTAAGTGATTTAAAAAAACATCGTGGAAAAGAAGAAATAACTTGTGACAAACTGATAAGTAATTCCTTCATTTCCCACGACGTTTCTACATTGTATTGGCAGACAAAACTCACTTGAAATGCACTTGGAATTAGCGTCTGCAGTACCTTTGTGAGATAAGACAGCCTAAAAGTTTGCAATCTGATAATGGATTAAGAAACAAGAGGCTGACCGTTTTGATAACGAAAAATAAAAGAGTAGCAATTCAAAAAGATACAATAATTCATCATTTAATAATAAAATACATATCCGATCATTATGGTACAATAAAATGATATGTGAAATCATATTTAAAGTCAGCACAGACTTGATAAAGAAACTCTTGCCTGTTTAACCTTTACTTCACCAAACGGTGAAATTTCAGATTGCTCCATTTTGAAAGCTACTGCAGGCGACAAAATGCAGGTTTAGAAATTTAGATTTTGTTTGTAGCACGAACAATACTGGGGCAAAAGGAGGAGATGTGTTCTGTTCTTTATTGTACGCTATCCCATCTATCATCGATCGTGTTATCTATAAAAGCTTTCAAAATAAAGCAATCCGAAATCGTTTTGTCTATAAAAGGCTTATAAGGTAGTCGACCCCGAATGAGATTCGCGCGACGTCGGAATTATTCGGGAGACGTCGTAAACATTCGGCGGTGGAATGTTCCACCACCAAATGCCTACGACTTCACCCGAGTATGATCTGATACGTAACGAATGTAAGTGACGTTGCACTAAAATTCTGGCTTCATTAGGAATGAACTACCTTGAGACAAAAGTGAATGTGTCAACGACACAACATTTTATTCACAAATGGTCCATCTAAGATTACAAATAAAACTCTTTCATAACATAAAAACAAACAAAATATAAACAACAATGACTATTTACAACCATCGGGAACTTTCTAATGTGAGACAGCTAACCATCATATATCACGGTGGGGATTGTGCATGCTGGGATGGGTAAATCTACGGACAAATTTGCCTCGCTTCAGGTAAGACATTTTGCAATAACTTCCTTATTTCTGCGTCAATTCAAAAACAGTTTGTTGCATGTACCCCGCCTTACTGAGCTATTTCCTCCGATGTATGCTTTACACGAAACATTTTTGTACTTTTTGCGAAAAGTGATCCCAACCGACCAGAAAAAAACGACAAAAAATCTTATCGTTTTTCAGGTCAGTTGGGATCAATTTTGGGGGAAAATGTGGGGAGTTTTCTTATAAGTAATACATCTGAGGAATGCGCTCAGTAAGGCGGGGTACATGCAACAAACCGCTTGAAAATTGACACAGAAATAAGAAAATTATTGCACAATTTTCTACCTGAAGCGTGGCTTATTTTGCCGTAGTCGTTATCATTTCGTTTTCTGATCAGTTGGAATCAATTTTTGGAAAAAGTAAAAGGATACCACAAATAATCCATGTATCCGAGGAAAGAGATTTTCAAGGCGGGGTACATGCAATAGACCTTTTGAAAATCGACAAAGAAATAAAGGAGTTATTGCAAAATATTTGACAAGATTCGAGATTATTTTTGTCCGTATTCGTTATCCATCCCAGCATGCACAATCCCCACCGTGTATATAGTCGCTTGTCATCAAAATCGTCGTAACAACAGCTTGTTTTAACCCATTCCCAAATATTTACGCTTTTTCACGCCTTCCAAGATAAAGGCGTTGGAAAACTTTGTGGAAAATGAAGAAATTGCTTGTTACAAGCAATTTCTTCTTTTCCCACAATGTTTTCTATCCAAAGAGATCAAAAATTATAAAATTCCATCCACTTGAAATTGTCGTCTGCATCATCTTTGAATTTGGATCAGTTAAAAAAAAATTCCGTCTGGTAATGGGTTAAGCAATATAGTTACGATGTTTTTGAAGACAATCAGGGATATTAAACTTGTGTTGAAATATAATGAGTGCCAAGTTTTGTTTTAACCTTTGTCCAAAAAAAAAACGCTGGCTTTTGGCGGCAATATTTTAAATACGTATAGAAAAATAGACAACAGAAGAAAATGCTGATAGCCAGCATTTTTTATTAAATGTTTCAATATATTCTGTTATATACGATGCCATCATATCCTGTCTTAACCAACATCTGGTTAGTTGTTTGCAGCATCTTTCAAACTGGATCAGACAAAAATGTTGCCACGTTGGACAGGGTTTTGAATAGCTAAAAAAGGAAAACATACTTGTGCATGCACAGGGAATTCAAATTTTCTCAGAAAATGTGCTGTATTAAGATTGGGGTTGATATAATGAAAAAATGTGCAGAAAATAGCTCAGAATATAATTGAAACAAAACAGTTCTTGCTACCAGCATTTTCTTCTTTTGCCTTAATATGTTTCCCAAGCCTTTCCTATTAGGGGCGTGAAAATCAGGTGTATTGTTTGTGAAAGGTTTAAAAATTCATTACATGTATTATGAGCAAGCCGTAGGTACGAGATCTTGGTGTCTCGATATTTGACAGTCAGTTGTTAAAGGGACTCATTTTAGGTTGTCAGATGTACTAAATATATTCAAGAAATATTGTATGGAATTCTCAACCTGCATTGATGGATTATTTCTGTCCATGACATTTCAAATGAAATTCATTTAGTCCTTCTACATCAAATTTGTATATAATTGACCGACCCGCGAAATATATTTATAGTAACATTTATGGGAAACCGGACCTTGATAGATAGTGAAAACTTGGTGCCAACGCTAAAATTCATTTCTTTCTTTGGCCCTAGATAATGTAGTGCACCACACAACAATGCAAACTCTGGCTATCTAAATGTTGTTCTGATCCCTGAAAAACCTAGCATGGACCCCTTTAATTGTATGATATGTAATGAAATGATCACAGTTTTCTTGCTAGATATCTTAAAATATTTCTACCACATTACAATGTTTGTATAAAACCTTCAATATTTAACATGAACATTCCATGTGTTTGGACATGCTTGCGTTAATTCTTCTCCATACGATAAATCACTAGACGGGTCCTAATTTATATGTGACCCGTCGCGCTAAAAGAGACCTTATCGGGTGTGTGAAAAATATCGACCCTAGTCAGTCTGCGCAGTCCGCGCAGCCAGACTAGGGCCGACACTTTTCACTTTTATGTAATTTACTATACCCGGACTGTTTTCCCTATCTTACTATATGTTCATTTTTCGCATAGTTATTTTTAGGTGATCTGATTGGCCTGTGATGAGTCTGGCAAGTTTGTCAAAATTTGGATTTTGGGTATTCGGATAAGGTACCTTTTAGCGTGACGGGTCACATATCTTTCCAAAGCTGGTCGAAATCTGTAATCATAATCCCTCACGACAAAGGAGATTCAGACTCTGTATGTCGTCGCTTTTAAAAAGAACCTCGTAACTACAGATTGTTTTAAGCTGTAGTTACGAGCTTTTTTTTTTTAAAAGAAGGGATGTCTTCGTATTAGATGTTTTTTTTTTTTTCAAATCTCGACTAAACGCATCGTTAGGTGCGTCCATAATTCGAACACTCTGAGAGACTCCATTATTTTGATATAAGAAGGACAGGAAAAGTATACCACAACTTCTATTTGACACAACCCATGTAGGCCTATCGTTCTTCAGAACATAAGGTATGAAACGCATGTTTGAATTCCAAAAGTTCTTGTTTAACGTATTCCACCCATCATTAGAAAACAACAGTTTGTGCTACTCTGGCGAACAGCTCTGTCATTTTTCTTGATGACGGAAATGGATGATATTGTCCGGAATTACAAAATATCCGGGGAAGTTCGTAAATTCCCGTTGTCAAAGATACCGCCGAAAGTACACGAAGTGTTTGTTGTCCAAACATGAATGGAAACCCTTATAAGCTTAGAATGCACACATTAGACTACAATATACACCGAACACAAAACAAAAATAGGATTATAGCACTGTTGTATGGCCTTCAAAATGGCGCGCTGTGATTGGCTGTCGCCCGGAAACCTCCCGACACGTGCTGGGAGGCGTCCGCTTTTGTTCATAACCCAGAGGTGCCGAGTTTGAGACATTATTGTTCTCTTTTTGAGAGTCATTTGAGCCGGCTGAGCCGTTTAAGTAGTCCGTTTTGTCAAGAATCCCAGATCGTTGTTTGTTCTTTTGTTTGAATCTTCCAGATCGCGATATAGACATTGTATGCCGTAGACGATTTTTCTCCTTCTCAGCTTCGGATAAGCCGCTCGATTCCTCCTTGAACGATTCGGATCGAACGAGATCAGAACGCGCTTTCTTGTCCTCGCGTTTTGATGATTTCCAGAATTTCAACCAAGACATTGTTGGAAGATGTTCGTTTCTCTTTCACTGACGAAGAGAAGTGTTTTTGGAAAAGGATATTCTGTTTAACACACGATCACTGCAGGGAAACTCTATAGAATTCCTGCTCTATAGGCACATATTAATCACATTGTAGAACTGTTGTTGACTTGTGAAGCACTTTTGATCCTCTCTTTCTGTTTCAACGTTATCTGAAAATATAAAAGGTAAATGATATTGAATTTTACAAAAATGGAAGAATCGCCGTTCATTGATATTTGGGCAGCAAAAAACACAAACCCACAAATTAATTAAGGTAGTCCATCCAAATGAGTTTCATAAGGCATAGGAATTATTAAGACGACGTCGTAAACATTCGTCGGTGGACGTCGCCCGAATAGGTTAGAGTACATAACGAATGTTAACGAATCCGCCAAAATAATTTCGACGTCGCATAAAGTTCATAATGGGTTTACTTCATTACCTTAAAGGGACATTTCATTCCAATTTCATTTTTTTAAAGGATGTCTTGATGCCAAGATTGGTTATTCTAATGAGTATAAATAATATTAATTTTTTGAAGTTGTTGCCAATAGGCGAGAAACACGCATTTAAAGTTGAGACATAATCGATAAATTGCATATAAATCCGAACTGTTGTCCACAACAATTTGTTCATTTTTAACACAAAAATATAAATTTCTCGTAAACGGCGCAATATTTTGGCTTGAAATTTTCAGAATTTTCATAAAGAAACATGCTCTTTCAGATAAAAATAAAAGTAAAATTTATGACAAAAAATTCTGAAATGTCACTTTAAGATACAAGCCAAAAAGTTGTTGATTAGCCAACATAATCTTATAAAGTCACTTACGAGAAGACTTTATACTTTTGAAACAGAAATTGCACTTTTTAAAACAGAAAATTGTAAAGGTATTGTAAAAGTGCAATTATATATAGTGATACAAATATGGGAGAAAATGGGGGACAAATTATCAAACCGCCGTTTAGCAACAAGGAAAGCCCTTACACTTGTTGTGCAATAAAAATAAAAATACATGTATTCCTTATCGTAATTTCGATTTCCGTGAATAAATTTCCCTTTCTAAAAATCCTCATCGTTTGTTTAATGCTATACAAATACTCGAACAGCATTAATATGGTCGTTTTAGTTTCCCTCCCACTTCGAAAAAAAAACTTTGTCAATATAAACCCTTTCCCAAACAAGGTCAGGTTTTGACGTCCGTGATAGAATATGCTTGAGGAAACATTGAGATAATTTTCTGTAGCAGCTTTCAAAATATAGCAGAAAAAAAGGCTGGTTATCAGCATTTTCTTCTATTGTCTCAATGTTTCCAAGCCTATCCTATAGGCAGTGCTTGTCTGTTTAGGGAAGTTTAACCCTTTCCAAAACAAGACCTGGTTTTGAGGTCCCTAATAGAAAAGGCTTGGGAAATCATTGAAACAAAAGAAGAAACTGCTGATAACCAGCAGTTTCTCCTTTTGTCTCAATATTTTCTATGCCATATTTTACATAAATTCTATCTTTAATAAGTTCCATTTTGTCATTTGAGACAGTTTTTGAAGTGGATCATCCTAAAATTTTGCCGTTTGGGAAAGGGTTAAGAAAGAAGACAAGCCAGATTTGTCAGTTTGTAGTTGTATTACGATTATTATAAAATTAATTTATCTCTTTCCTGAACAGCGCCAAGGGAACTAGTATTGCAGGATTAATTATCATTGATTACCTTTTTCAAAAAAAGAAAAGAAAACCCCAGTCCCTAATTCAAAATGCTTAGAACACATTGAAACAAAAGAAGTAAATGCAAAAAACCTCCCTTTGTCTCAATATTTATTTCTGTGCTATAGTATGCATAAAAATCATATCTTTATCAGCATTTATTATGATAATTGCTGCAAATTCAAATCGGAACAGTCTACGTTAAGTTAATTGACGTTTTGGAGAGCGTTGGATATTAAATTACAATAACACTTAGAAGCGTGTATCGTCGTTTTTCAACAAAAACCTCGTATCAGCAGCTTGTTTTACTCTGCAGATACGAAGTTTTTTGTTGAAAATCAGCGTTATTCGAAAAGTAATCCGAGTCTTCTCTGATGTAAATACGCTCTTTGATATTTTGATTTTTCGCTATTTAAATAGCGAAAAATCAAAATATCAAAGAGCGTATTTACATCAGAGAAGACTCGGATTATTCGAAAAGCAAACATTCCCAAAGAACATTGGATCTCTGACAAATCAACTAAACCACATATTCCAAATTAAAATCTTACGTACATTGTTTAATGTTCATGCACTGAACTTAAAATGCAAATTATGCAAATAAACGACCAAATTTTCTTATCGTATCTTCATTATACATAACATGTACTTTAACACTTTCCCGAACGACAAGATTTAAGCTTGTTGAAATTTGAACCCTCTAGCAGAAAACAATGATATAATTGTAAAAAAGATTCATGTTCAGGACAGAATGGAAAGTGTTAAGATAAAAGAAGCAAATGTTCCTTCTTTCTCTTGATGCTTTGCCAAACCTTCCCTTGCTCTGGGACGTCAAAATTAGAGTTAACTTGATGAAAGGATTATCGTAATGAATATCACAAGTTTAGTTATCAGTGGTCGATATACATTTGTATATCTATTTTAGGCTATTTACATGATATGTACTAAATCATTTTCAAATGTCATCCAAATTTTCGAATATCAAAACATTCGGAGAAACAATGGAATTGTCAGAATTCACATTTTGTTTTCTACATTGGTCGTAATGCTTTTACCACAGGTAAAAGTTTTTGGAGTTACAAATACTCACACAGTTATTAACGTCATTCATTTTCAGAAGAATTCGATTTTAATAGCAGAGACTGACATCCTTTCCAATATTTCATGGTAGGCTACTAAATGTACAACTGAATAATTGTTGCAAAAATCAAGAGGGACATTTCATAGATATTTGTTAATAAATTGTTACTTTTATTTTTATCCAAAGGACCGTATTACCCCTAGCCAAAGTACTGGGCTGTTTACGAGAACTATATTTTTGTTAGAATAATTTTAACTTGTGGTCGTTTACCGCAATTCAGATATAAAATGGAATTCTTCATTTCCGTCGCAGATTGCGACATTCAGAGTTTATTTCGTGTAGAATGTAAGTATAAAGTCTATCTTACTTAGAATTCGACAACCAATGAAAACATGCACTTCTGCGATTTTTTTTTTTCAAAAAAAAGGAAAGTGATTACCTTGGTACTCGGACCAAGTTCAGATAGAAATTTGTCAGTCCTATGTGAAATAATAATTCTGTATCTAGGAAGTATTAGATTGGTCTTGTAAGATTAAGGTCAGCAGGTCGCTCAAGGAAAAATCTATTTACACAAATAATATTAGTACAGATTGAAAAATGACAGGGTAAATAACAAGGCAACTGATAACTAATCGACAGAACAAGTCTTGATTCTACAAAAAGACGGTTTGTTAACCCTTTCCAAGACGAAGAAATAGAGTGTTCCTAATTCAAAACTGCTTTGGAGGAACAAAATGAAAGTTTACACATGTAGAATTCAAAAATAAAATAAAATCCATTGGTTTTAAACATTGAATCATATTTTAGGACAAAACATTTTTGCTGATTGTTGTCTGATTTGAGTTTTGTATTCTCTACTAGATGGTACCTGTGACATAACATTGTACAATTTGTGATAGTCTGTTTAAATGGGTCCAACAGATAGAGAGAAAATTAGCGCTACGAGGTTATAGCCAAATTACATTGCAATCCATCAGATTGGACGAGACGTATGTCTCAGATGAATTTTTGTGTAGTTTTAAAGATTATCTTGGAATAAGAATTGTTGGTGAATGCTACCCCTGGTTTTGACGCCATTTACACCAACAGATAAATAAGTTTGGGAAAACATTGACCCAGTCAAAGCAAGGAAACATTGTCAGATAAAAAGATAACAATGGACGAAAATAATACTAATGATTAATTCTTGAAAAGCACCATCTCATAATTCTGCTGCAGAATATGATTTTTCATATTCGACATATAACCACAGAAACACAAAAGTACGTTGTAGCTCAACATCTATGGAAAATAATCTTCTACTCCCAATTCTCATCCCAAAAGCTTACTTTACGAGTAAATCTATGTCAAACTTGTTAAACAAAGAGCAAAATAATCATAAAATTACATCTTTTGCAAAATAGAAACAAATCGATAATCAATATTCTTACAAGCATAAATCAAAATATATAATCCGTCGCAATACACCGATAACATGTCTATACTAATGACGTAAGATAACACAAACCGGAAGTCACGCGCAATATCGCGCAATATCGAGACTTTCTCTTCGAAAATTTTATTTGGGTTCGTAACCTTGTCTAGACTCCTATCTTAACCCATTACCAGACGACAAAATTTGGATTTGTCCAAATTCAAAGATGCTGCAGACGACAATATGAATTGAATGAAATTTCGCATTCTTTGATCTTTTTGGGTAGAAAAAATTGTGGGAAATGAAGAAATTGCTTGTTACAAGCAATTTCTTCATTTTCCACAATGTTTTTCAAAGCCATTATATTGTAGGGAGTCAAAAAGAGTCATTGTGTGGTAATGGGTTAAGAAAAATAAACAGGTAGATTAACCTTTCTCGAACAACAAAGTTTTTAGACTGGTCTAAATTCCAAGCTACGGGTAGGAGTACGATAATTTCAAGTGACAGAAATTTTACATTTTTCGGTATTTCCGTGTAAAAAACATTGTGGAATTTCTTCTTTTTCCATGATGTTTTCGAAAGTCATTATTTTACAGGGCGACTGTGTGGCAATGGGTTTACCCTTTTCTTTCAAAATGAAAATTAATTATTCTGCTCCAATAGATCGAACAGTGTTACAAACGACAAAATACATGTAAATGTTAAAAGGGCATAATGTGTTCATGCCATAGCAACAATCAGCATTATGGTTGTAAAAGTAGAATCTGAAAAACAACATAGGTCTGCTCTTCTTTTCTCTTGATATTTTTTTGTAACTTCTAATAAGCTCTTTCTTGCAAAGATATCCATCAAACTTAAATTAAATGGAAAACTGTTAGATAATGTTTATTTATAATTATTGAATGGATTTTTACTCTCAAATATTCGCATGTGTTATTTATAATGCAGATAAAGAGCTAGTTCAGTGTATTTTCTTATGTAAATGGACAGTCAATACCATTTTAGTCATTTGAGACAAACGTGGTTCCAGATCAGCTTACTTATACCATGCTGTTCTGTAATAGTTGCTTCATGGCCTATAGCAAATGTAAGATAACATTGTTGCCCTATTGATCCTGTTTTAGGCAAAGACTGGTCAGAAGTCTAAATTTGGTCTCAAATGCTACATTTTATAGGGGTATTTTTCTACAACAAGCTTAAATCTTTGTATGGAGTTGAATACGTTTATGTGAGATTTTTCATGGTTCTAAATCAATCCACAATGAACATGGTTGGGCTACTAAGTACTCAAATGTATTGGCACATGGAGAAATAGGATTTCTTTAAAACTTCCTTAACCTTGATTTGAAACTGGAATGAAGGAATATTTTATATCAAAAGGGATTATTTAGTAAGGAAGGGTGATCCTGAACCAAACAAAACTCTATCAAACATTTCAACACTTATCAGCACGTGCGGACTGTGCAGTCTGTCCACCATCGACGCTCTTGTCATATCATTGCCTTTATAACCTCTTCAAAACATGACTTGTCGCAAATAGTTTTAAAAGTGGTTGTTTGTCCACCGGTTTGTTTACTGTACGCAAATATACTCTCTACTTAAATAAAGAAGGTGTATCGATAAGGCCTTAATACATATAAACGGTTAATAAATCCACCGCCTCTTTTTAGATATTTATGGAAGTGCAACTTTATTATTACTATCTATGCAATGAATTTTCTTGCAATCCACAGCTTCTGTTAGATGCTAACTGGGATCAACAATAATTTTTGTGAAACGTATCTAGAGCTACCAATATACAACAGGTTAAAATGTCAACTACCGATTAGTGAAGCAATGTTAAGTTTGCAAGGACGCATAAATTTACCATAATGCTTGTAATAAACAATAGACATTGTCTATCACACTGTGTTGTGGTACTATACGCCCATGTAGAGTATCAAAGTATTAAGCATCACCGTGCGTAATGTAATCCGAGTTTTCTCAGATGAAATTCGCTCTTTGATATGTTGATGTAGCTCATTTCTAATGAAATTCGCTCTTTGATATGTTGATGTCGCTCATTTAAATGAGCGACATCAACATACTAAAGAGCCAATTTCATCATAGAAAACTCGGATTATGCGTAATAATATGTAGTTTGCACATAGTCATAGCATTACAAGGCTCTATCGACTGGAGTAAATGTCTTACACTGAATTGTCGTGCCAAGAAAAATGTTTTCGCCCAGACAATAGCCACAAAGTTACAATTGTATTTCATGCAGAAACAAAAGATAAAACCACCAAGAGCAAGACGTTGGTTGCTTTGAAAGATTTGAAGATGTAAAACAGAGCTGTCACAATTCATCAAATGGCTTGAACATATCATCGAAGATAGATATATATTTAAATGGTGTGCGTGTCTTACAGGCTCGTAGGAAGCAATTTCATATTGGGGTGGCTAAAGCCCCAGTGTCTGAATATTGGGGGGGGGGGGTGTTAAATTGGATTTTCCCTAAATTCTCAGTGTGGACTACGGAAAATTAGGCATTTTTGGCCAACTTTGGGGGTGGGGGCTTAGCCCTCTCCCAGCCCCCTGTTCCTACGGGCCTGTCTTACTTAGTCAGTAATTATACTTAAAGCTTTATTCACAAGCCACAAATGGAGAAATAAATCAGTACACGTTTTTGCGTATCTATGCAAGCCGTAATGATGTTGACAACTAGCACCCCCTCAACACGAGTTAGACTGACAAACACACTGATAAACATTGAGGTGATGGACGGACAGATGTATCAAAAATGTATTTAGATAACTTAACTATTTCTCAAACAAGATCTGCTTTTGTCGTCCCACTCAGAGAAAACTTGGGAAAATATTGCGGCAATAGAAGAAAATGCTGATAAATGATCAGCATTTTCTCCTTTTGTCTCAATATTTTCTATGTTATATTGTACTGAACTGACTGTGACGTCACAAACAGAGAAGGCTTGAGAAAATATTGATGCAATAGGAGAAAATGCTGATGATCAGCATTTTTCTTCTTTTGCCTCATTATTTTCTATGTTGTACACAAATTCAATTGTTTGGTGTCTAAGTAAGTCGTAATGATGTTGACAACTAGCGCCCTCTCAACACGAGTGAGACTGACAAACACACTGATAAACATTGAGGTGAGGGAAGGACAAATATATCAAAAATGTATTTAGATAACTGTTCATTTTACCACAATAATCCAGTTTCAACAGCCCCGGAACTTAACGATAAAAAATAATGAATGTTGGCATCTTCTCCTATGTTATTGTACATCCAAAGTTTAACCCTTTCCCAAACAACAAAGTGGTGGTCTAATTTGAAAGCTGCTACAGATAACAAAAAAGAATGATTATGAAGAGAAAATAAGAGAAAAAATGAGACAAAAGGAGAAAATGCAGATACCATCATTTTCTTCTTTATATAGCTTATTTTAGAGACGTCAACTGAAAGTCTTGTTTGAAACAAGGTTTATATTAAGACTTTAAACTGGATGCTTTCCGTAATCCTTTAAAAAACAAGGATCCCTTTCCCATTTTGACTAAATATTTTGGCTATATTAGAACGTATATTGTACACAAATCCATTCTTCATGAACATCTGATTTGTGGTCTGCATCAAAAACCAACATTTACAATGATTGATCTTGTCACGGTCAATCCATTAGCCTCAGTATGGTTTTATTGAAACAAAAAAACGACAATATATTAATATGAAATAATTATTTCCTTCAATGGGCCAATGCTATGTTGTCGAAGATACAAATCCGTAAAAGCTGTTTTCAAGAAATAAATTATTGTGGATTGGTCAACCTCTGAGAGTAGATCAGTGATGTTCACGGTAAATCAGAATCAAGTTCATTTGTTAAGTCATTCTATATCAAGTATGTATCTAACTTTATATATCCATATAGTTAATTCCTAACAACATTTTAGGAAACTCATCCTCGGTAATGTATTAAAGGCAGAATAACACTTAACATCTTGCAAATTTTCCGAGAACTTCGTACAAAAAAATAAATATATATTATTAAATAGAGGATAATCGTTTGTTTCAGTGTAAGATCGATTCATATTTCATTGAGTGAACAACAAAAGCTTTATTTTCACGAGTGGCGAAGCCACGAGTGAAAATGTAGTTTTCGTTGTTCACGAAATGAAATATAAATCAATCTTACTCGAAAAACAAACGATTATTCTATTTCTTTAATGCAAAAATAAGACAAAATGCAAAAATTTTCTGACAGATTTTCTTAAAGCGCGTCATTTTGCACGTGACTGCTATGCAACGCTTATGATGACGTCACTTATTTGGCCCGGCTTACATAACGTCAGATAGGGTAAAATGAACTAAAGCGGGTCACAAGTTTTTGATAATTTCACTGGACAGGCGGTGAGTTTATCAAAATGGTAATCTACCGTTATTTCTCGATAATCCACCGAAAAGCATTAAAGAAAATATGGTCTTTAAATTGTATATATGCCAAATCTTAGCTTTCTACCTTGTGTATTGGCTTAGATGTCGACGGATTTAAAACCCCATGATTTGTTGTCCCGGGGATAATATTTAGGGGAGACCGGGGTTAATTGAGCCACGGGGTTAAACGAACCACCCCAAATTTCTCTGGCATGCTTTTCAATTTCACGTCTTCGGTGTAAGTATTCGAAGCGGGAATATTTATAGTATTCATCGGTGAAAATTTCGAGAGATTCTGTCTTGTTAGATGGATTTTATGCCCCAAAAACGAAATTTCGACCTTAAAATTGGTTTTCACAATTTATGCATTCCGTCTTCGCACTCCAATGCACAGCAAAACTCAGCAGTATTCTTTACATTTTACAGATATATGACATCTTCAGAATGTAAAATTGAATTCCGTTATTGCTTTCGTAAGATGGGTTCTTCACAAATGACAAGTATATGACCACGGTGTGTACCGGGGTAAGTTGAACCACTATGAAAATAAGTGCAGATAAAACGCTCCAAATAATTCTGGGCCTTTTAAACTGTCTGTTATACGTCTAATCGAATTCTCTTGAAAACTGAAATAAATGTTTATTCTTTGAACGAAATATTACGATATTATTGCAGGTAACACCCATTTTCATTATTATGAATGAAATCTGGTGTTTATATCTCTTTTATCTTTGAATAATTATCGCAAACATGCCAATTGGCTCAACTTACCCCATGTACTGGTTCAACCTACCCCATCAAAGGGGTTAAATGAACCATTTCACCAGCTCTGTTTAAAATGAATTTCTGTGGGTTATGGATGTCGAAAATATCTGCCAAAGGTTTAGAAACATGCGAGAGATGTTGATCTTTAATGTGGCATTGATCAGAGCACTCTGCGTAAAACTAAGAAAGCCCTATCTGAAATTTATCAAAAAGTGGTTCATGATGCCCCGGTCTCCCCTACAATAATGGAACATAATTATATTATTATTTTTTTTTTGGGGGGGGGGGGTTAAGCCCCAATGTCTGAATATTGGGGGCTTAATTGGATTTTCTCTTGATTATCAGAGTAAAATACAGAAAAATTTGGCATTTTTGGCCAACTTTGGGGGGAGGGGGAGGTTACAATGTGCAAAATTGCATCATTTGTTGTTTGTACACACAATTAACAACAATAAATAGTCATCAATGTTCGTCAACAATGATCGATTATGTCATGGTCAGTCAATTGGCTACAGTTATTTTATTAAGACATTACCAAACGACAAAATTCTAGACTGCTCCAAATTGAAAGCTGCTGCAGACGACAAAAATGATGACAATAAAGACATGTGTTGTGTAAAATATGGCACAGAAAATATTGAGACAAAAGGAGAAACTGCTGGTTATTAGCAGTTTCTTCTTTTGTTTCAATGTTTTCCCAAGCCTGTTCTATTAGGGACGTCAAAACCAAATCTTATTTGGGAAAGGGTTAAGACATAAACGACAATACATCAATGATTTCCGCCAAAACATATTTAACCCTTTCCCAAAGAAGCCCTGGTTCAGACATATCTATTCATAAAATGCTTTAGAAAGAAATGAGTAGAAAGCAGAGAAAGGTGCAGTATTTTCGGCACTGTGTTTTAAAGGGACCCATGCTAAATTGTCGGGGATGAAAATAAATTCAAGAAATATCGAATGGAATGGCCAATCTACATAGCTAGATTATTTCTTTCCTAGAAAATTTCAAATGAAGTTCGTGTAGTGCTTCTAAGTTTAAAATATGTTTATATTTGACTGACCGCCCTTATTTTATAGTAACATAATCCCTTGACAGCCAGAAGTGGCTATCAGCAGTTAAATTTTAACTGCTGATAGCCACTTTTGGCTATCAAGGGACGAAATTTAATTTATTATATGAGAAACCAGACCTTGGTTGAAAGTGAAAACATTTAGTGTCAGCGCCAAAATTCCTTTATTTTTGGTCCTAGATAATGCAATGCACCATGAAATAATGCAGACCCTGATTGTACATGTGTTGTTCTGATCCCTGAGAACCATATCGTCAGTGGGGAGTCAAAACCTCATAACTACAGCTTGACAAAGCTGGAGTTACGAGGTTTTGACCTCCCACCGACGATATCACTCTTTACACGTAAAGCGAAATCATTCACGTTTAGTATTACTTTCCGCTAGCAGTGAAAGTCACATAATTATCGATAATAAATGTCAATAAATATAATGAATGAAATGTTTACCAGCGATGATAACATCCGTATACATGAAGGCCTATATTGATATTGTGAGATGATAATAGATCTATGATATGTCATTATGATAGTGTTTGGTAAAAGATAAACTGATTTCTTAGCAATTAACAATATTTCAACCATGGGTACAATTGAATTTAGCTAGCGATTATATCATTTTCCCTATCAGTTTCACAGTTTCACATAAATGTTACTATAGATATGGCGGGTAGGTCAATTATATACAGATTTTGATCTAGAAGGACTTTAAAGGGGCTCATTCTATGTTTTTATGCTCCCGAACTGTTCGGAAACTCATATTTGTGCATGGAAAAACAATTAGCAATGCATAAAAACCTCAATCTCGGCGAAAAAAAAACATCTTTCCTTTGCTATAGATCAATCCTTTACAAGCGTGTTTACACATTCTATTTTTACTTCAAAACAAGACAAGGTCAAGGTCAACGAGACACACCTCCGCGATATTAACACACCGTACAACCGGCTGTGTCGATGACTGTGACCTTCTTTGCGAGGAATACGTGAAAAGGTTTATTTTGTACAAGCACTGAACATTTATACGCGTATTTATCAACTATAGAATACCAAAGATTATTTCGTTTATTTATAAAAGTAAATTCATTTGACCTACCATGCACATGACATCAGATGCCGAATCTGTCTTCGCTGACTTTCTACGCAGCCGGTTGTACGGTGTGTTAAATCTCGCTGAGCACAGATGACGTATCTCTGACGTAATTGATTTTTGAAGGTTGGGCATATGTAGCCGTTACAAAACAAAAACAAGGACAACCAGCATGTTATTAATTGACTTGGATTTTAATACTTAATAAAGCTCGTGGAGTGCTAACAATGGACATAAATGATCTACCCCTTCAGGTTGGTAATTTCATACGTTATTTCTGGTTTGTAATTATTGTGCCATTTGCATTTTCGACGGCCTAGCTCGTCCCCCTTTAAATGAGCTTCATTTAAAATTTCCTCGGACAGAAAATAATCTAGCTCTGCAGGTTGACCATCCCATAAGATATTTCTTGATTATATTTTTACCTCCGAAAACCTAGCATGTGTCCCTTTAAGGAGACCAGCCGTAGCTCGAGATTTTGCTCAGTTTCCAACGCTCTATTGTTCATGTTGGACCCAACGTTCGCTAGAAGTGCTAAGGCCTGGAGGTGACCCTATGGCTAAAAGTCAAGTTTTCGTTAATCCGCAAAATCCGTTGTTGAACTTTGTAAAACTAGAATAATAAGAAATGAAGTAAGTAAAATAAGATAAACTGGGTGTTTGATAAAACAGACTTACCCTATACATATCATATGATCCTGACGTGAAACATTGCGGGAAAAGCGGCATTTAACCTTTCTTAAGTAACAACTATTTAACCCTTTCCCAAACGACAAAATTATAGGGTGGTCCAATTTGAAAGCTGCTACAAACGTTGAAATAAATGTTCATAATGGTCAGATTTGTGTAAAATATTTCATAGAAAATATTGAGGCAAAAGGAGAAACTGCTGGTTATCAGCAGTTTCTTCTTGTGTCTCAATGTTTTCCCAAGCCCATTCTATAAGGGACTTTAAAACCAGGTCTTGTTTGGGACAGGGTTAAAACGGACATAAATAATAATGAAGTTCGTGTGATGAAATGAGTCTTTTACCATGTGTTAAATTACAAGCAAATATATCAGCATTTTCATCGTTTGTCTCAATGTTTTCCCAAGCCTTTTCTATTAGGGAAGTTAAACCAGTTATTGTATCAGAAGAGGTTAATATATTGAGCTCAATTGTGTTCGAAAACCTATTTGTTTATAAGTGTTTTATATTAATAAGTAACACCTTCGTATACGTGACATGGTTTGGGCAATGTTTGGACGATCGGCTAACATGTACGTGCTAGCTGATCTTCGTAAACACTGTCTAAATTCTTTTTTTATCACCAAAAATAACTCTGTGGATAAGGATTATTTGACTTATTTAAATCAGACTGGAAGAGACTAAATATATGTTTAAGCAAAAGGTGACTTATAGGCCCATTGGGCCGGGTGTGCGATTCATCAATTACAAATTTTATAAAATATGTATAACTATTGTTCACACATGTCACTATAATAAAATATTTTCTTCTATAGTCCTCCAACGATAATCAGATTCCCGCCAAAAATATAGACCATACCCATTTGATAATGAAAGGTTACACAGATCAAAACACAATTATCACAATTATCGCAATGAAAACAACGATAATATTGTAAGTATGACTGTCTGAAATTACATGTGTTTGTGGTCTAATGGTTAAACAGTTGGCGCTTGACCTTAACAAAGGAGTTCTTTTTTAAGTGTGTGGGTTCGATTCCACACACAGCCGTGTTTTTTCCCCTTATTTGCGTTTTACTTTTTTGTTTTTGTTCCTTTTACATTAATTTTGTAAATAGATATATTCTTTATTTTCAATATAAACCATTGCCAAACGAATCTTTTATGTTTCATGACTTGAATGTTGTCTTAGGCCATAAACCCACTATATAGGACATTATGTATATGATTTTCCGATATTATCTTATAAATCTGAATAAAATCATAAAGAGTCTGCTTTCTTCTCATCTTTTTTTCTAAAATGATAAAACAAAATATATTTGTAAAATAAAATACAATTACCCATCGTTCTATATGAGATTCGAACCCACGTTTGCTAAAAGAAAATGGACGAAGCGCCGAAGCTGTATCCACTGAGCTATCGAGTATGTATATATAAAGCAGCGTAAAATAAAAGATTTTAATCGTATATAACAAGTCTTTCTTACCTGTAGGCCGAGGTCATTCTTTGTTTGTAAACATCACATTATCGTTGGAATGCTATATCAAGTTACAGAATCGAAAAGAAAGCACGCTCAAATTAATTACAAGAAAAATAAACATGTTAAATGTTTTTGTTCAAGTCAAAGTTCGACCGACCAAAGAATCCTCTTCAATGGGCATTCAACTACAGAAATACTTATTTTCTAAACAAAATGGGATTTTGTCATTTTTTTCTTTTTTTTTTTTTTTCCAAACTGTGCAATTTCATGCCAAAAGATGTCCAGTTTTGGGCGTCAGTAATCATAACGGATTTTAAAGCAATGAATCAAAAATTAGTCATGTACTGCTTTTCTCTCAAAATGTTCCGTGCTTTAGTGGAAGATTTGTGGATTATTTTTGTTTTTATTACCCCCCCCCCCCCCTCTCCATTTGTACAGAAACTATAACTGTTTAAACATCCATTTCGACTTCTGCAGCAGCTTTCAACTTGGACATGCTAAAATATAGTGTCATCTTAAAAATGGTTAAACATCTTTTCATTCATAGTTTCACGTTTTTTCAGTTTCTGCAATCTGTTCAATGATCAACATATTAAATGAAAATATATACTTTTTAAAGGGTGTAATTATTTTATGACGAATATTTTTCTATAAATAGAAACTACATCAAACGTTTAGTTCATTTTCAAACGATATACCGTAGATAAATGTTTTCATACACCAAAAGGAGAAACGTTGAAAAATGAATAATTCGTTGCTTTCTTTTTTCTTATTTGCATGCTTATTGTCCTTTAATTGAAAACAGGTATTATCTCTAACAGCGTCGTTTGATTTTTATGTCCATGTGTTACCACGGTAGATAATCACGTGATACAATATTTTCAGAAAATCTTCAATAACTTTGTAAATACTGGACCGATTTAAATTCGGTTTGAAGCAGAGAATATGGACAGACGTCATGCATTAGATGGACGTGGTTGATTTTTGAAAAATCAACTGATAAAAAAGTTATTGAACATAAACCAAAACTTTGGTTTATCTTCAATGACTTTTTTATCATTTGATTTTTTTTAAATCTACCGCGTCCGTGTTATTCCTGACATTTTTCTACCTTCTCTGCTTCAAACCGAATTCAAATTGGTCAAAAACTAAAAAAGATATTGACGATTATCGGAAATTCTGAGTCACGTGATTATTCACCGTGGTTACATGTCCAGCATGTTATCGATGCTCAAAATTCGACCCTGTTGTTTAGTAGGGTTCAGTTTTATCAAGTAACATTGACATAATTTCGGACAAACAATAGCATTTCGTAGTGTTTCTATAATTGTTTTCAGTCCTAACGCAGAATAAATAAAAATAATCTTGATATCCATTATCAAACCACCGTTCATTTTCGTTAAATTTCTGTTGTATGGGAAATGATAAATAAAGTAAAGGAAATTGAAGCAAGATCTTTACAAGGTCTACCAACCATATAAGCGTGTAATTTGCATAATATTCTCGCTTCATAAACCAAATTTTATGGTAATATGAAAGAGTTTTTCTCAAAGTTTATCATAAAAACATCAACTCGATATCTCATAATCGTTTTATTCTCTCCCCTAAACATATTTATATTAACAAGTAATTGTGGTTTAAAACATGGTATCGTGAGAAAATTTCCAAATTAGAGCCAATTTAAGTGACCCCTAGGCAAATAGGGAACGATTTTATCCAGTAAATCGTGATGTAATTTCGGACAAACACTAGTATTTCGTATGTGGTGTTATCAAATCTAGTAACTACGGCTTTATTCAACACAACAGTTTTCAACACCAACGGTTCATTTAAACAATATATAACGGTTAATGCAGTCTATTTTTAGCGCAAAATGCATTGCCATTGAAAAAAGCATGTTGGCATTATCTGGCATATTCACCAACCTGTCTGGATCGATTGACTTAATCTTCAGTACAAAACAAGCCATCTGATTGGATGAGACATGTGACACGGTCAATCAGATTGAATGCTGTTTACTTTTACATACATGTGTACTGAGACTGGCTGATGAAAACCACACTGGTTTTGACACCCCTGTTAGAAAAAGGCTTAGGAAACATAAGAGCAGAGGATGAAAATGGTTATAACGAGTAGTACCTGGTTTTGCTTAAATGTTTTCTGTGCTTCAACCGTTCACTAAACCTTCGACCACATGGACACTTTGTTCCTCATCATTATTTCGTGTAAAGGGGTCAGTAATTAAGGAAGTATACGAAGTACATGTAGATCTATAATGATTTTTAATTGGACGTCCGAAAGGACGTACAATTCTTATAACCACTTTTGGACAGGCGAAATGGGTTTTCATTACCAAAAAACCCTTTCACAGACTCAATTGCCAGTTGACCAAAATTCAAAATAGATTTTGCGACCATACAGGAAAACTGTCGTATCTTTTCCTACTTTCTATGTGTTCTCTAACAAATACTATAAGATTCATTGGCCGATTCAATTCATGCCACGTCTTAACCAACTTTACGATCTTTTTTCGATTTAATCATTTTCTTGTAGTTTTTTGACTTTCGTAATATTTATTGTGTAAAGGGTAAGATCTTTAGAAAGCGATACATGCATACACTATGGTTATAATGTAAACAGACACCCTATATCATCAGCAGCAGCGATAGCTCAAACGGGAAAGGATTAACCTCGCAACCTTTTTTCAGTTTGAAATTTGGAACGCCGTTGGTTCAAAACCAGTTCGGATTATTTCTTCTGTAAAACGTTTGTTTTTCTTGATGTGTTTACTGAAAACACACATTTTAGAATGATTACCCAATTTAATGCACGTATTGTGTATGATAGGTTCCTTTTCTTTGATCATTGTTGTTTAAGTCTTTGACATATTTAAAGGAACGGGGTTTCCACGAGACGTACTTTGGAACCAGGGTTTTGAAACTGATTATCGGGGAGTGAGTTCATTTCGCAACTCGAGTTCGACTCGATGACAAATCGGGGTTCCATCTGAACAGCCTCAGATGAGACACTAGTGAAATCCACCTATTCAGAAAAATAGTTGCTCTTACGAGTTTTTTCTCCAGCATCTGTATCACTGATATTCGACAGTATCATGATCTATTTACATACTGATCGATGATCATGACAACAATGATTATTACTAGTATAAGACTAAGTGACAGCGATCTGTATTTATTTCGTTTAAGAGACCCGTTTACGTGTATTGAGCTAAGAAGATGAAGCAATGGGTCTGCAACAGATGGTACCTGGATGATCGTATGAATATGTTTACAGATAGGGACATTGCTATTCTCAAATTTTCGTTGATAATGATATGAAGATTTAAATTGCTTATTGTACTCCACTGCCATTTTCCCGACGACACGTTCCCAATTTCTTCTTTTTATGCACATCTGTAGATGTAAGGATGCTGCGGTAGTACTTGTATGAGGAATCCATGGTTAGGTTCTCCAATTCATCTGGTATTTTGTTTCAGGAAAAGTATGTATTGAATTTGTTTTGTAACCACAACCAGGGAAAACTGCTACCGTGTTTTTTTCTTTTTTTTTTACTATAAACAGGAATAAAAATCAAAGTGCTTGGAGCACTATATTTAGACGCCTCTCATTGATTGAGCGGAATTGTATGTAAATGATCGGCGTTTCATTACTTTATTTCGTTGAATTTGTGTTAAGATCGATTCTAAATCACTGCGGTCGTTTTTTCGCCAACGATGGTGGAGATAGAAGTCGAACAAGAGTGCCATGGTCACAATATACGCCGCCACTTATAAAACTTGAGACAAAAAAAAAATGACATTGACAAGGATTTATAAATATTCACACAAAAACCTGTAAAAAGTTGTGTTCACAAAAAGGTTTTTATAAATATCCAGTCGAAAACCTGGAAGGGATTACGTTCACGAGACTGAAATATCATTAAGCCCTAGAGACTAAGATTGAAGGGGGCATAACTCAGGCAAAAATCAATGAACCATAAAATCCTTACTTCATGCACATCTACCAATTAAGGTAATAACATCCACCAAGTTTCATAAGGATCCAGTCAGAATCTTAGAAGAAGTTGTGTTGACAAGGCTGCAATTTCAATCAGCCCCGGAGACTAAGTTTTAAGGGGGCATAACTCTAGAAAAAATCAATGAACCATAAAATCCTTCCTTCATGCAAATCTACCAATTGAGGTGATTGACCAAGTGTCATTAATATCCAGCCATAAACGTAGGAGGACTTGTGTTGACAAGGCTGCAATTTCAATAAGCCCCAGAGACTAAGTTTTTAAGGGGCATAACTCAGGCAAAAATCAACGAACCATAAAATCCTTCCTTCATGCACATCTACCAATTGAGGTGATAACACTGACCAAGTTCCATTAAGATCCAGCAAGAAACTTAGGAGGAGTTGCGTTGACAAGGCGGCAATTTCAATAAGCCCCAGAGACTAAGTTTTTTTAAGGGGCATAACTCTGGCAAAAATCAACGAACCATAATATCCTTCCTTCATGCACATCTACCAATTGAGGTGATAACATTGACCAAGTTACAAGAAGATCCAGCCAGAAACTTAGGAAGAGTTGCGTTGACAAGAAAAGTGGACGGACGTACGGACGGACGGACAGACGGACGGACGGACGGACAGACGGACAGACGTACGGACGGACAGACGGAGAAGATGACGCAAATATCCGACGGCGTATAAAAAAAGATGATTAAAAAGAACAATGTCTGAGTAGAATTCGAACCCAGGGCCTTCCGGATATAACATGTGTAAAGAGTACAAGGTGAGTGCTCTGCTAAGTGAGCTATCGCGGCTTTCATTTATGTAGCGCGTTGGCTTACATTTTGAATAAATTGCTTTGTAGCGTACTTTATAAAATCAATGAAAAGTATAACTGACGACAATACTCATAGTAAACCGAAACAAGAAGACAAAAGTGCTAATCGCATGGCCTTAATTGAATTTGGTAATCAAATTAATAGTGATTATTCATAGCGACAAATCAGTTGTCTTGAAACGGCAATCAAATCAATTTGAAGCCTGAGAAGGGTTTTCTGGTATTAAAGCCGATTTCGTATGTCCGAAACCAATCTTATAGAATTAAACACAGAAGAATGAATAAAATATCTTTCGTTCATGTACAATCCCGCTCAATCAATCAGAGACGTCCAATTACAGTGCTCTCAGCACTTTTATTATGAAATATTCAACACACTTTTCTCCTTCAAAGGTTTTTTGGTTAAGTAAACCCTTTCCCTGGAAACATAATTCTGGGGTAGTCCAATTTGAAAGCTGGTGCAGACGACAAAATTATTGTTACTAAAGGTAAAAGTTGTGAATAATAAATTATAGCATAGAAGCATTTTCTTTTTTTTTCTTCTTCTTCTTCTTCTTCTTCTTCTTCTTCTTCTTCTTCTTCTTCTTCTTCTTCTTCTTCTTCTTCTTCTTCTTCTTCTTCTTCTTCTTCTTCTTCGTCTTCTTCTTCTTCTTCTTCGTCTTCTTCTTCTTCTTCTTCTTCTTCTTCTTCTTCTTCTTCTTCTTCTTCTGTTTTTGTCTCAATGTATTCCCTTACTTATTTACTTATGCATAATGCATTTGCACTCAATTTAACAATCCCATGAGATACTTTGAAAAAAGGTATAGTACATGAATTTGTGTTTCACTCTTCTAAACAATTTCTGACATTGAAAACTAAACTTCTGATGAGAAAGGCTGGAAAAGTGTCGTTTGGAAAGAGGAAAATGATAATGGTCAGTATTTTGCAGAGTCCCTCAATATTTAATGCACTATAATCACGAAATGATTAAGATATGTATCAACATCTACCGGTATTTGTTGAAACTGTTTGTAATTTGGAGAAAGGCATGCGTTAAACTTTTGCCTAGATACTTTCTGTGCTATATCATGCACAAATTCTATCTCTGGCGACATCCATTTAGCCGTCTGACTCCGCTTTGAAATAGGAACAATCCATTTTTTGTCTTTGGAAAAGGGTTAAATGACAAAGCTTTCATGTCCATTGAATGCAAATAATTTTGTTGTAAGGTTAGCAGTTAAATACAGATCCAATTTCCTTTCGGTGTTAAATCTGTTATCAATTTATTACCTTAAAGGGTCGTTAAATTTGACATGTTCGCCAAAAGACGTGTCGAAAAGGTTATAAATTGCTGCAATTTTTGTGTTTAATGTACATGTACTAAGTCTGCGTATAATCTTCACATAAAAGAAAATTTTCTAACTTTTTGACCTTTTAACCGTTTCCCAAACGGCAAAATTCTAGAATGATCCACTTCAAAAGCTGCCACAAATGACAAAATGGATGTTATTAAAGACGTAATTTGTGTAAAATATGGCACAGAAAATATTGAGACAAAAGGAGAAACTGCTGGTCATCAGCAGTTTCTTCTTTTGTTTCAATGTTTTCCCAAGCCTATCCTATTAAGCACGTCAAAACCAGGTCTTGTTTGGGAAAGGGTTAAGTAGATGTCTCTTCTAGTGAGAATTAATTGCAAGAAAGTAAAAATTGTTCTCCCTTTCAAAATGAGGTGCTTATTCTTTCCATTTTGACCATGAAAATAATGAGGGCTTTTAGTACAGTGCGATTTCTCCATTTCGCCCATTCCAGAATGGCAAAATGTCAAGATGGTCTTATTAAAAAGCTGATGTTCTTGAGCTGGATGTTAACCCTTTCTAACACAAGACATGGAAAGCATTGAGCCGAAACAAAAAGAACATGTTGATAACCAGCATTCTCCCCTTTTGTCTCAATTGTTTCTGAGGTATACTTTGTCATATATTGTGCACAAATTATATCTTTAACGACACCAATTTCCGCATCTGTGTGGGTCTCGATAAATGACCTGGCAGATCATCTCCGGCTATTAGCTAGGGATGTTCTGCCAGGTCATTCATCGTGAGCTACGTCGGCGTTTAAATCGGACTAGTCTAAATCTCAATTGACCCATCCCAGTTGAGCATTGTAGTAAGAAATCGCACAACATTAAGTAGCCAGGACTGTTTATTTAGAACAAATATAAACAGACGTGTTATATACTTTAGGTGTTAAAATGTTTGATTTATAACAATAGCACGTTATTTATATAAACTCTACTGTGACCTGATCTACTGACCAAAATCTTGAACGAACAAACGAATCCATCCAACAATAAATTCAAAATAGCAGATTGACCATAATGAAACCTCTAGTATAGTGAAAATATCCTCTCGAAAGCAAGGAGTCTATCTAAAAGTGCAATTCTTGATAAGCCTGAAACTTTGATGTTTGGGAAAGGATAGAAGGGGCATACTCTGCTGCCAGAATGACAGACCTACATACCAAAATCTTGCATGGACAAACCAATCTAACCAACAATAAATTCTAAATATGAAAATTACATAATGAGACATCTAATTAATTTTGGATAAATTTGAGTTGTTAACCCACTACCACACATTGACTCTTTTTGACTCCTCACATGATAAAGGCTTTGGAAAACATTGTGGAAAATGAAGAAATTGCTTGTCACAAGCAATTTCTTCATTTTCCACAATGTTTTCTAATCCAAAATGGAAAGAATTTTAAAATTTCATCAACTTGACATTGTCGTCTGCTACACCTTTCAAATTGGAAAAGACCAAAATGTTGTCGTTTGGTAATGGGTTAAAACTACAGGCAACGTTACTTACGATTTGTTCTCAATTTTTTTCTCACCTTATATACATGTTCCATCCACACAAATATATTGGGAAGTAACAAACTTTAAATCCTAAAAGTTCACTGGCAGTCCCAGTTGCACAGAAAATACAACTTTCTTAACATTAGAACAATTTCACTGTGCCCCTTTTAACACATTGATAAAATACTAAAAGTCATGACAAAAATGGCGGATTTATAATGAAATGCCATGTCCTTGATCAGGCCGTAAGGCCATCACAAATTTATCCTTGTTCGCTTTTGGACAAATGCTTGTGTTATTTTCTTGATAATTTAATCTGACCAGAGCCGGGAGCAATTTGCATCAATCCTTTTTCGTTTCTGTTTAAAATTTTGATTAGGCCTACAGAGTTTCAGTTTGGCCATTTTGGTGTGATGGGGCCAAATTTTGAAAGGACTTTCTTTCAGCAAATTGATAAAATGGGTGCTCCGTTAAATCCATCAAAACAATCAACTCAAAGATGGTCTGGGGCGAGTCGTGAAAATATGGTTGATTGTTGGACTCAAATCGGTGATAATATGGCAGTGCCTACAGATCACGGATCAATAGCTTTACAACCGTCTCAAGCAAGCTCGTCTTCCTCTGGAATTTTGAGATTTGTTGACGTAAACCTAGATCTAGGTGGACTTCTTTATTATGATAGAATGACCATCAAATATCAATTTCCAACACAAAATTATGTTCAGATCTCTGCCATCACAAACATAATCGTTCTGTCGATATGATCTTTTTAATTCACATCGAACGTCACAAGTCGCACGAATCAGTGAGCCCGAAAACATCCGACATGTGCGAAATCCTTTGCACCGTTTCCAAAGTAATCCGTCACCTTGACACAATCATGTGATCATATCATCAGCACGGGATTTGTGTAAATGCAGTGGTTACTGTCCTAGTATAACCACTGTATCCCATCTACACCGGTAGCGTAATGTTTGTAAACGGAAACAATGGCGGAACCCATCGATTCAAACTGGACGTAGTGCTTAAATAAGGTACGCTTTTGTCTTTTCTTCGAGTTTAGAAATATCAATTAAAACTGAAATCGATTACACACGTACAAACATTAAGGTACTGAAAATCTCGGCGAAAAACATCCACAGATGGCGGAGTTAACAACGATTTTAGTTCTCGAAATGATCGACTTGTCAACATTACGTTAAAAAACGACAGTTTTCTCATACTTTCACATGTTCTTGAAAAACTAATAATAACCTTACGAAATCACTGTTCATTTTTTAACACATCTGTGAAAATTGTAAGCTTGGAACATTCTTATATTGCTTGTAACCGTTCGATTATTGGAACCACCCTACTGTCGGAGTGTACGGTTAGGAAACCGCCTAAAATTTATCGATGACCGGTTGGGAAACGAGGGTAGGTCCGGTTTTGAACTAACATTTTTTTTATAGGAAATGCATTATTCGTTAGTTTTTTGCAAGCATTTGGTTTCTCGCGACAAAAACTAAACAGTGAAAACACGATTTTATATATGGGCTTACTTTATATTAACATATAAACTTATATAAAATATATCTTCATCCAGAGATAGGACATCCATTCCGGTGATTGTTTCATAACCCATACCAATATCAAACTCGTGCGTCATTGGAATCTGCTCATCGGTAATAATGTCAAACGAATGTGTCATATCAGGTTGAGAATACTTGCATTTTTTAGCCAGTGGACTGTGTAGAACAGATATATCTTCATTCTTCCCAGAAATGGCAACACCCAAGTTACCGGGTTCATCACACTTTACAGTTATTGTATGTCCATCTTTTTTTAACTTTCTCAGGAATTACTGCAAAGTTGTGTGTCCGATATCCCGTCGATCCGGTTTTCATGTAAAGTTCAAGAGATCTAACTCTGAGTGGATCTTTCTCGTGATACATACATCTATGTTTTACAATGTCTTGGAGATTTGAGCTGCCAAATTGACAGACGTAACAACGAAACGGATCCATGGCTAGATCCTGAAATAGATCAAAGTGGGTTTTATTACTGATGTGTCTAAGTAATGTTATACCAGAGTATGGGAGTCATATACTTTTTTAAAATGCTTGCCAGACCAGTAATGCTCGATTGGTCGAGTTTGCTATGAAATATGCAGAAAGGTTCGCAGAAAGATACTCGGAGTACCTTTTCTGCATACAGAAATGTACTCCATATCTAAAAAGTGCAGAAATGCCATCGAAACTACATACAAGTTCTCCATTTTTCAATGAAAATAACATGTATTAATGAGTTTTGGGACTACCTGATCGAATTTAAGTAAAATAATGTATAATCTTATGACCACGGGATAACGTATTATTGTAGGTAAAATCCAGCCAAACACTATCAGGTGATCCCGAAACTCAATATTCATGTTTTTAAAGAAAAAAAAAATGGAGGACTTTTCTGTATTTTCGACGGCTTGTCTGTTCTTTTTAGCTCCACTGGCCGACAGGCCAGCGGGCTATTGTCATGGCGGTGTGTCCGTCGTGCGTGCGTCCGTGCGTGCGTCCGTCCGTCCGTCCGTAAACTTTTTCTTTAAAAATCTTCTTCTCAGAAACTACAAGATGGATTTCAATCAAACTTCACAGGAATGATCCTTGGGTGACCCTCTCTAAGACTCCTTCAAAGAATTTGGATTGAAGTAGAATAACTTGAGTTATCTGCCCTGGAATGTCAAAAATAGCTGATTTTGACCAATCAAGACAAAACTGACTAAAAGATCTTGTCTTGGTATAATTTTCAGATTGATCTGAATTTTACATCATGAGTTATGTGCCCTTGAAATGGACAAAATTGCCATTTTCCGCTCTATTTTGACTTTGATTTCACCCCAGTAACTACAAATATTGACTAATCAAAACAAAACTTGTACAGAATGTTGATGACTATAAGATCTTGCCTTTGTATAATTTTCAGCTAGATCTTAATTTTGTATCCTGAGTTATGTGCCCTTGAAATTGACAAAATTGCCATTTTTGGCTCTATTTTGACATTGTTTTCACTCTAGCAACTGCACATATTTACCAATCAAGACAAAACCAGGACTGAATGTTGGCGACTATAATATCTTGCCTTGGTATAATTTTCAGCATCATCTGAATTTTACATCATGAGTTATGTGCCCTTGAAATTGACAAAATTACCATTTTTGGCTGTATTTTGACTTTGTTTTCACTAGCAACTACGAATATTGACCAATCAAGACAAAACTTGTACAGAATGTTGATGACTATAAGATCTTGCCTCGGTGTAATTTTCAGCTTGATCGGAATTTTATATCATGAGTTATGTGCCCTTGAAATTGAACAAATGGCTTTTTTCGGCTCTATTTTGATATTGTTTTCACTCTAGCAACTACAAATATTGACCAATCAGGACAAAACTAGGACAGAATGTTGATGACCATAAGATATTGCCTTGGTGTAATTTTCAGCTTGATCTGAATTTTAGCTTGGTCATGCATTTGCTTGTTTGCGCAGCCTGAACCTTTGAAATTGCATTCAACAAGACAGATAATCAGGCCTGTGGAGCGCTTCCAGACCGCCAGGGCTGTCTAGTTCCAAATGGAGCACCTTTCTGTATGCAGAAAGGGTACCCGAAATGCCTTTCTGCCTACAGAAAGATACTCGGAGTACCTTTCTGTATGTTTCATAGCGAACTCGACCAACCGACGGTAGATCACTTGTTAAAATGCAGATTCTTACCTATTTCTCCACTTTATAAATAATCCTAGTGTAGACATGGCCAGAAATGTCACCTATCTAAAGTGAAGTTTTCCGTATACAAACCGGTCCAAGTCAGTCGCTAGAATGTTTCCCAACCGGACCATGTGCTGTTTCCCAACCGTTCACTGTAATTTACACATGGCATTATTGTTTGCCTTCGTTTACATTTATTTTTACATCAATTTCAAAGTTACTTTAGATAGACACTTACAAATATCCATTGTGCAATAAAATGCCGGAATTTATTTAAGAATCGCGTCAAAATATGGAGAAAATGACAATAGTTTCATGGTATGTTCAAAATGCGATGATTTCGAGGGACAAAATCGTGAATTTCTCGGTCATCTATGGACGTTTTTCGTTCAGACTTTCCCAATTTTGTCCTTCTTTCAAGTGCAATTGATTCCAATTGTACTTGAATTCTTTTTAGTCGCAGAATTGACATAGTGGTACCTGATGTAAGCGCTTTATCCAATGTCAGTCGATGGGTTCCGCCATTGTTTCCGTTTACAAACATTACGCTACCGGTGTAGATGGGATACAGTGATAACTGGTGCTTATAGCTTGAACCAACCATATGAGAAATGTGCCAAACGGAAAACTGTATAAAGTGACCTGAATCGACACATCTTAATATGTCGCGTCCTAAATGTGGAGCAGAGTAAATCCGGCAAAACAATCAATTCATAGATTGTTTTATTATTTGTGATATCAAATCAAACACGCGTCCACAGCAACCGAGATATGTGTCCAAAGTTAGGCCAGGCACAATGTTCACCGGCAATTTTAAGTTTAAGTCTGATTCCTTGTGTAATTTATAACGGAGTTATATAACGGAAAATAGACCAGTTGCTTAAAACGACAACAAATGAGACAAGATTCTGGAGCTAGCCTAGGGTCATATGCAAGAGCGGAAGGGTCTCGTCGGTATTTGAGTCGGGAACAGAACATGTGACACAATTTCTTTCACAAACAATCCATGGATTTCATGTAATCTACCAGAGGGGTTCGGTAAACACTGGATGCGCAAGGATAGAAATGTTAGATGTCTTTGGTAACATAAACAAATGAGCCAGGATCTGGAAAAACGTCCCTTAAGGCTTTTGAGCCCAACATAGATCCAGATCAGCCTGTGCATACGCACAGTCTGATCAGGATCCATATTGTTCTCTAATAGATTGTTCGTGACATGTAGTAGCTTAAAGAGGGTAGCGTTGGTGCATATTGGACTCCATTTGACTACAAGTTGATCTTGAAACTCAATTTTGAAAAATGCTATAAGGGACGTTTTTCCAGATCCTGGCTCAAATACATTGTCGTCTGCAACACTTTTGAATTTGGAGCTGCCCCAAATTGTGTTGTTTGGAAAAGGGATTTGGCATTTTGAACCCAACTGGACCCAGTTCAGCTTGTGTATACGAAGTCTGATCCATGTCGTTCAAATATATCGCCTTCATTACATATATACCAACTATAACAGACCAAAATTGCACCCGGTCAATCTACTCTTATGCTTATGCTCATTCGTCCATGCTTGTTTATTTCCTGGCTGTTCATTTCTTATTGGGCCGAGATATTTTTAGTGCACTACGCTACAATGTACCGCGATTATTTGGAATACCCAGCATTGTTCTGATGCACATATCGATAACATGGGTCCATTTACAACACAACAATTCACTGGATATATTATAGGGTTAATTCACGTTTTTGAGGTCGTTAACATTCGCAGAGGCCCAAGAAATACGTTAACGCCCGACTGCGAAGCAGGAGGGTCGTTTTCGTATTTTGCGGGCCTCTGCGAATGTTAACGACCGAAAAATACGTGAATTGACGCTATTATTGCATAGCATAAAATTCCAATGATTACTTACCCCAAACCCCTTGATAAGTGCGAAAAATGAACCGAGGTGAGATATGTGTCCGCCATTGCTGTTTTGTTCTGATAAATCTTCCGAGAATTTTTTGTTATGCGTGACGTCGGTAAAACAACGTTACATCATAATTTGGCGCCAAAAGGCGAACGTCGCTTATTCAACGTAAGACGTTGAGAATTTTGCGGGAAAAGAGACAATTGTTTGTTTTGAAGGGTCAAATCGAAGATATTTGAGTGCAAAACCGGTCCAATATCGCACGTGAATCTGTCGATTAATGCATGATTTCTCTGGATATCCGCCCGGTTTCATCTCGTTATTCAACGTTGATAACGGCCCAAAAACACACTTTTTAGGCAATAATACGTGAAATATATTTCAAAACTTAGAAATGCCAAAATACGCACAACGCAAAATTTTGCGCATTTTAGTGAATAAGTCTCAAATGCCAATTTTTGCACATTCTGCATACAACAAAAGCAATAATTTACTTTTATTGTATTGTTTACAGTGTCTTTGTAGTATTGCTCGAGTTGAAAGTAAGTAGCATTGTAACAATTTTAATCTTGTAGCTAAATCTAAATTGCATAATGACCTATAGTACGCAATGCACCAATATTCGTCTTTTTTGTTTTCAACCGATCTAGTGGGCTTAATTACAAACTTGGCTTTGACATAAAACCCCTCTGTTCTTGTGTGTAGAATGGATCATTTGTCGCGAGAAAAATAGTCAAAATATAATTTGGAACTTTATCATAAACACTACAAATATAAAACAGGAAGGTAGTGCATATATGCAAAGCCCATGGGAAGAATTTTTATAGGGAAATTTAAGCCCATGTCTTGGCCAGTATCGGATTATTGCAGGAGCTAAATTGGAGTTCCATGAAATTTCAGTGTACAATAAGGAAAATTCAGCTCTTTTGGTCAACTTCCTAGCCCCACACCCATCCTGTTCCTTCTGGCCTGTATCATGCTGACTTTGTCCAAAGCTGAAGGTCAAAGAAACAAAAACATACGAATATCTCGAACGACCAAATCAATTATTGCGACAGAGATAGACCGAAAATGAGACATATTGGTGGTTATTGTATTACAATATATTTATTTTACAATCAATCAATCAATTTTTTATTCGTTTAACCATATTTGGGATTTGCTCAAGCGGCCCTTTCCTAGGCGACTCGGTACCTATTCTTACATTTAGTAGGACGTCTAAAATTCAATAAATCATAAATTCCATTGTTATTCGCCGCTTTGATTTAATCACTGTGTATTTCTGCTGAATTGTTGACTTGCCAAGTTAGATTGACTGATAAAGAAATATACACGCTTTTCAACGAAAACCTCGTAACTGAAGCTTGTTTAAAGCTGCAGTTACGAGGTTTTCGTTGAGAAGCGATGATATACAAGTTCACAACTCTTACCTTGTCGTTGTCAATCCTTTATTTACCGACAAGGTTGCTGTTTTATTCCTTGTCTAATGTCTAGTGTATGCTGCCAACTTAATGATCATTCCATCACACTGTGATTGACAAAGATATGTCTTTATACATGTGAGGTTAAGCAATTCGGCAAGTGAATTGTCCAATTGCGTTCACAAGGAAGGCTCAGGCCTCCATCAATTACAATCAGCAAAGGCTGTGGTTAAGTAAAATTCGTCGTAAATTAAATAAATATTTGTCATCTTATTATAACAAGCACATAGCGTTGAACAAGATCAAACTGCATGTGTGTGCTGATCTTTGCCTACGCTACATGGCAATGCGACAAGAATATTCCAAAATAAGCCCTTTAATATTCGTAAAGTAAATGTGTGCCAAAAATTCAAGACAAAGTTTAATTTTGGTATTGTTTGCCCGAAGACATTTAAATGTACTCAAGTTACCAATTTAGGTAACTGGCAATGACCAATCTGAAGGGAATTGTTTTTCTCAAACATTCAAAAAGGGATTTATTCAACACCCAAAAGGAGGAGTTCCAATACCTTTAAAAAACAGATTTTTTTCAACACATCAAAAACATGATTTCTTGCTGCTTCAAAAACTGTTACAGTTAATCAACTAAATCGAGAAATCATGTCCATTGCACTTCTTAGAACCAAATGCAAAACTTTAAGAACATTCCTTTACAGTTTAACCATTCTTATCCTGCTCAATGCATATTCCTGCTATGATCAAAGGGTAAGCAGACCTCAAGGGCGGATCTAGGGGTGGGGTCAGGGGGTCATGACACCCCCCCCCCCGGAATTGGCGGAAAATTGAATTTTGACTATATAACTTCTTATTAAATACCATCATTTGGGCTTTGACCCCCCCCCCCCCCTGGAAAAAATCCTGGATCCGCCCTTTGACCTGTAGTATGAACTAAGATCCAATTTTGGAAAGGCTTCTATTCAGCAAAGTAATGGTTTAAAAATTGTCGATATACTTACAACTACTTTAAAAAGTTGTGGTTTAACAACGATGTTTGGTGTATGACTTCACTGTCCTTCTTCTCTATCATGTGAAATTTGTAAATCCTGAAAATATATAGATTCAGTTTTGATCATAATGGACCGTCATTCATTAACCCTTTCCCAAACAAGACCTGGTTTTGACATCCCTAATAGAAAAGGCATAGGAAAACATTAAGACAAAAGAAGAAACTGCTGATAACCAGCAGTTTCTCCTTTTACCTCAATATTTTCTTTTCTATATTTTACGCAAATTTGACCTTGGTCATAATCTTTTCTATCGAAAGCAGCAAATTTCAAATTGGACCGCCCAAAGGTTTTGTCGTTTGGGGTAGGGTTAAAAAAACCGAGACTGGTTCAAAATTGAAAAGTGACACAGATAACCTCTGCCAAATGTAGACAATTTGTCAATCTCCGAGCAGAGTTGTCGTTCGTTACTCTCACATACATCTCTGCAACGGGCTGACGCCATGTTTGACAAGAATCTTGTCAAATCGAGGAAAACGTGTATTATTACTGTTTAACTGTTTCATGTGTAACATAATAAAGTAGACAAAGAAATTATGATTCTGGGTATATTTGAAATGCATTATAACTGATGAATGTACCCATATACTTCGGAACTATTTTCTCAAGCCTCCTTACCAATGTCAATGAAATTTGTGCTAAAAATAGACTCGATTTACTGTTTTGTTTTGATAAAACGTCGGTGTTGTTATAAAATCTCGTATATATCTACGGCTTGAATCAAGCCCTAGTTGCGAGATTTTATTACAACACTTACGAAATAGTATTGTTTGTCCGAAATTATGTCACGGTTAGCTGGATAAAATCGTTCCCTATCACAATGAAATGTACAGAAAAATTACTGCGCCCTTGAATGAATGACATCAATTCAAAAAATTTAAATTATTATCGTTGGAAAATGATATTAAATTTTAAGCAACGTGAAATGTGATATATTTTGGACTTCGGAATAGAAAAATTATTTGTTATTGCCATTTTGATGTGATATAAAGTGACGTAATCTAGCAGATGATGACGCAATACCCTCTGAGGCAACTACAGAGGTGAATGTAATGAATGAACCGTGTGCAAGAGAGTGACAATTTGTATGCACATCAAATAAAACACTCAGTTCTCTTGTATTATCCCTAGCTTTCTCCTTTAGGATCGTCATAAACGGTATTTCTGGGGATGATTCATACATAATCAGAGCAACAAGACTGGAAATGCGAAAATGTTGGTTGATTGGCAATGCCAATTCGCATTATAGCTTTAGACTGTTCAAGAGCAGGGCCCCGTATTACTAAACATAGATCTTACGATCAAGTTTTTGTGTAAACTGTGTAAAAAGACATCTGATTGCACGAGAAATCCGACTGAGCCAATCAGGGCTGTTGTTACAAGTAATTATGCAAAAATCAAACGTACGATCGTTAGTAATACGGGCCCCAGTATTTTAGATACCGGTATAACTTCACAGAAGAAAGACGTTGTCAATCACTATTTTCCACTCCCTTTTTCACCCCTTCATCTATTTTAATATTCTTTACGTAAATTGTCATTTCGAGGTATTCTACCCGTCATTGGATACCAAACATTTCGAACAACTTCGGCGACATCCGAAAACGGAGATTAGCGAGGTTATCCGGATTTTTAGAGCGAGATTTTTTAAGATTTCTTTTTAAAATATGTTTCGATAAAGCGTTATTAAGGTAGTTCACCCCTAATGAGATTTACGTGACGTCGGAATTATTCGGGCGACGTCGAAAACATTCGGCGGTGGAAAGTTCCACCGCCGAACGTTTTTGACGTCGCCCGAATTTGTTCGGATGCGTAACGAATGTTAAACGACGTCGCATAAATGACTCCGACGCCACGTAAATCTCATTAGGGGTGGTATACCTTAAGACCTAGATTCTGATAGAGGTGTTCCAAATGCTCCATACTTCATACAAATGACGTCATGATGACGTCATTTGTATGAAGTATTGAGCATTACCATGGTACCATTGAGCATTCGGAACAACTCGGTCAATTCTCTCTAATATTGTTTCTACGGAGATAACAGAGGGCTTCCGCATGAAGTATAGGGTAATGGCGCCTCCCATTGAGCGTCTTAAAAATCTTGCTCTAAAGAATGCTTTATCCTAAAACATCTTAAGAAATCTCAAGATATCTAAAGAAATCTCGCTCTAAAGAACGTGCCTCCGGATAACCTCGTCCATTTCCGATGTCATTAATAACGTCGAGGATGGATGCAAAATTGTACGAAGTACTTGGTATCTAACGATATTTTGGAATATGTTAAGTTCAACCGCAGTCATTTGCTATCTATTTCTTTCTGTAGCCTTTGGTGTTGTTTAGTAAAGGTCTAAATATCTGCCTCCTAAAGGCCCGGTCACATACAGTTCCGCGTCCATATCGCGTCCACATCACGTCCAAAATTAAGATGCAGGGGCCCCCTGTTTAAGACGTGCTCCAGTCATGGTGTGGAGGCGGAATGGTGTATGGGACCAGACTTTTATACACTAATTAACGATATACAAATGCACTAATTCTATTAGTTAATCCCATTAGGTAATCCCATTAGATCATCAATATCTTTGACAGGGGTTATCCTGTAAAGGACTCGAACTTTTGTACTTTTAACAATACCAAAATTACGCAAGCTCTGTATACTATGGGTAGGGATATGAGGCTTTGCAGGTTGAAAAGAACAGGACTTAATGCAAACTATTGTAAGTACGTATTATACCTTTCCCAAGCAATACCTGTTTTTGACGTTCACATCAGAAACGTTTTGGGAAAATGTTGAGACAAAAGAAGGAAATGCTGATAATCAGCATTTCCTCCTTTTCGCTCAATATTTTCTGTGATTCTTGGTTCTTAAACTGCAAATTTATATCCATGTATTTAGCCACCTATAGCAGCAGACAATTTCGTTGTGATATACAACTTTTTACTCTAAACCCTCGAAGTATTGAAGCTTTGTCGGACCTTAATTTGACAACTAATAAAAAGATCCATTGTGAGTCATAATAATTGCGGCAACTTAAGCCTATAATTCCTTTTGTGTGCCTCGTCAAAGAAACGTCTTATGTGCACATCCCTTTGTTCAAATCCTTCTGTCAGTTTGCATAAAACATGAATGTAAATAAACATAAATATGTTGCAGATTTAGTACATAAATTAATGTTCATTAAGCTAAGACATTGGTGAAAATTTATTAAGTTCATTTGACAGTACACGCAAGCAAATTATGACACCTGCGAAACTCTTTATCCTTCAGGGTTGGTTGCTTGACGGAGGTTTGAAGTAAATTCTAGGAGGAGAAAGGAATCGTTGTCTCCTCGTCGTGGGGCCCGAAACCAGGCGCCCAGTCGTCGTTCTCCGCCTGGCTCGTTCCACGTAGATCCCGATACTCCTAACTCCCAGTTTAGGAGACCATGGGACACTGACGGTCAGCTCTTCAACAACGGATCGCCGATACCCACTACACACCAACCTAGATAGGATTCCCAGGGGTCAGACTCTTATTTAAATGATCAATATACGAACTTGAAATTTGGTAGCCTTAATGTTAATGGTCTAAAAAGGAAGCTAAATTATCCTGATTTTGTAGACATTGTGACCATATACGATGTTTTCTGTGTCTTAGAAACACATTTAGACAGTTCCGACTTAGTTGAAATTGAAAATTTTACATTCTTTTCAAAGCATAGGGAACAATCCTATAAAAGGAAATCTGGTGGCATTGGAATCTATGTCCGCAATGAAATAGCGCCTTTTATCTCTGTCTTAGAAAATGCGTCAGAATATGTTCTATGGATCAGCATCGATAAAAATCTACTTAATCTCAGCGAAAACCTTATATTAGGTGCGGTTTACCTGCCCCCTGAAAATTCGCGATTTTTCGACAATGATCTCCTTAACGATTTTCACTCTGAAGTTACAACTATGTGTAGCCAGTATAAATTTGTTACCCTGGCGGGCGATACGAACGCTCGCACTGGCAATATGAAAGATTATGTGGAACCCGATAATTTTTTGCAAGAATTCTTCGACTTAACGGACATAGCAGACGATTTTTTCCAAAAATTTACAGAATTAGATAATTTGTCTATTCCGCTCGAGAGATTAACTTCTGACCATAAAACAAATACACACGGTTTTAGGATTATCGACATTTGCCGCTATAATAATCTTTTTATCTTAAACGGTAGATTATTTCAAGATAAGAATGTTGGGCGTTTTACTTTCCGAGACCGATCTGTCATAGATTATGTCTTCTCAACTGCCGATTGCTTGCAATATTTCTCAGATTTCGAAATAATTGAAACTGATTCCATTTTCTCCGATGGACATTGTCTTTTATCATGGGATTTGAAGCTATTTTTATCGAATTCTCAAAATATAGAAATTAAATCTAATCCGAACCTATTAGGATGGGACAGTAATTTAAGTAACGAGTTCTTGAATAACATAGATACTGAAAAATTAATTTCTTTAAATGAGACAATTTTGCGTTCAACAAACATTAATCAAACTATAGAATCCATAACAAATGATATTCAAACATTATTCCGTGACGCGGCAATTTCTACTTTCCCGCGCAAATCCCAATCTAGAATCCAGAGATCGGCTACTAATGATAAACCGTGGTTCGGTCCTTCTTGTCACCGCGCTAGAAAAAATTATCACGATGCCAAAAATGATTATAAAAATAACCCAAATGATAATAATAAAACTAGACTTCGACTGGCTAGCAAACAATACAAACGAACAATGAACTTTTACATCAAAAAAGATAAACAAAATAATGTTTCAAAGTTGAGACGACTTAGCGAAAAAAGTCCAAAACAGTATTGGAAATTTTTGAACAATATTAAACCCAAAAAAGCACAAAATAGCGCTCCAAATATTAATGAATTTTACGATTATTTTAAAACAATTAATTCAAATGACATAACAGATGATGAAAATGATAATTTACCAGCATTTTTAAATGACATACAAGAAGCAAATGAATTATTAAACTGTCCGATTACAAATGAAGAAATATTAAAATGCATACAAAATTTAAATAATGGCAAAGCCTCTAGCCCGGTCGATCAAATAAGAAATGAATATTTAAAATGCACAAAAGACCTATTCTGCCCTCTATACAACAATTTATTCAATGCTATTTTAGATTCAGGTCATATCCCTAAGTCTTGGTTGGAAGGAGTTATTGTTCCTATCTTTAAAAATAAGGGTAATCCAACGGACCCAAGTAATTATCGGCCGATAACTATTCTGAGCTGCTTGGGAAAATTATTTACGTCTATTTTAAACCAAAGGTTAACCAGCTACCTTGAATATAGCAACATCCTTAACGAAAATCAAGCTGGATTCCGTCGTGGCTATTCTACATCTGATCATCTTTTCACTTTACATGCTATTTTAGACATTCTTAGAAAAAAGAAAGAGAAAATTTACTGCGCTTTTATAGATTTTTCCCAAGCCTTTGATAAGGTTTGGCGGGTTGGGTTATGGCACAAACTTTTACAAAATAATATTAATGGAAAATTTTACAAAGTGGTTTTCAATATGTATCAAAATATTAAATCTATGATTTCGCATAATGGAACTTTTTCGGACGCGTTCATTTCGGAAATAGGGGTTCGTCAAGGGGAAAATTTATCACCCGCCCTATTCGCCATCTTCCTCAATGATCTGTATTCATATTTAGAAAATCAAGGCTCTGTAGGAGTAGAACTACAAAACCCCCGAGATAATACATTATGGCTTAAGCTGTTAGTTCTCCTCTATGCAGACGACACTGTTTTGATATCAAATTCCGCGTCCGATTTGCAAAAAAGTCTTAACTCGTTTAACGATTACTGTAACCAATGGCATCTTCGAGTCAATATCTCCAAGACAAAAGTCGTCGTATTTGGAGCCCGTCGAATAAATAACCTTTCATTTACTCTAGGTGGTACAAATATTGAAGTAACAGATAGATACCATTACTTGGGTTTAACCTTTACTAGTAGCTGCTCTTTCCTCAACGCTAAAAAACATATCGCTCAGCAAGCTACTAAAGCATTACACTTGCTATACACTAAATGTAATAACTCCGATTTACCGATAGATCTTATGATTAAATTATTCGATCACACTGTATTACCCATATTAACATACGGATCAGAAATATTTGGCTACGAAAACATTGAAATGCTTGATAAAATTCATAATGACTTTCTTCGAAAAATTACCAAAGCGCGAAAATCGACACCACTTTACATGTTATACGGCGAACTTGGTAGATATCCGATCTCAATCGTTATAAAGTCACGCATGATCTCATTCTGGAATCGCTTAATAACCGGTAAAACGTCCAAATTATCATATCGAATTTATACGTACATGATCAACCAAAACAACAATAATTTCAAATGGACAAACCAAATACAGAATATCTTAAACGGTGCAGGCCGACCTGATCTTTGGCTAAATCAAAACAATATCACTAGTAAGCATTTAAGTAAGACAATTAAGCAGTCATACATTGACCAATATAAACAGGCCTGGGCATCTCAGATGAGGGAATCAGAAAAGGGCAGAACTTATAACAGTTTTAAAGATTCGCATAATTTAGAACCGTATTTTAAAGCCCTAAGCAATTTTGATGCGATAACTTTATTTAAATTTCGAACCTCAAACCATAGATTACCAGTTGAAGTCGGCCGCTATGATTCAATCCCATATCACGATAGAAAATGTCAGTTATGTAGAAAAGACGAAATAGGGTCCGAAATGCATTATTTGTTCGAGTGTGATTCTTTATCGGCTCAACGAACCATCTTCATGTCAAATCTAAATTTACAAAACGAGCATAGACACGAACTCCGCTATTTTCTGACGATTAACGATGCTGAAAATTTAAAACATTTGTGTAAGTATCTGAGAGTTATAATGTCTAAATTCAGTTAACCTAATCTTCAAGTATTAGCTTACTTTAAGAAAAGAAGGAGAATGACGAGCGAAGGGCAGAAAATGCTGATATCAAGCAATTTCTCCTCTTCCCGCGTGTTATCCATGCTATATTAAACGAAATTTACTCCCTCGATCGCTGCGCTTGTACTACATAGATCAGTCCAAAATTTCAGATTTCTCACAATGCCACCAGACGATTTACTTATTTATTTCTCAATTAACCCTTTCCCAAACAAAACCTGGTTTTGTCGTGCCTAATAAAAAGAGAGACTTGCGAAAGCATCGAGACAAAAGAAGAATAACTGGTAATCGACATTTTCTCCTTTTGCCTCAATATTTTCTTTTCCTATTTTATTCACATATTTCAAACGTTTTATCGGCATCTTCTCCTTTTGCCTCAATATTTTCTTTTCATATTTTATTCACATATTTCAACCGTTTTATCGTCCATTTTGTCGTCTGCATAAAAAAAATCGAATTGGAAAAACCCCTAAACGGCTGATGTTTGGGAAAGAGTTAATTACTATCTACCCCACATGTTAACATGTTATTCTCTGTTTTAATCATGATAATTGTCCAAAACTTACTTCTTATGCATATAATATCCATAATACTTATTCAAAAAGATAATCCAACCTCGCATAAAAGCACAATAGACATTGACCTTAGTAGAAGATCGTGACACGGGTTAGACGTGCGTTTGCACGTGGAAGCCGTGTAACGGTTATCTACCGGTGCATATCGAATGTTAGCCCAGTCTCTCCCCTATAACGTTAATTCTCTCTGAAACTCTTTTTCTCTATCTATCTCTCACTCTCTCTATCTGTCTCTTTCTCTTTGTTTCTCTCTTTGTCTCCCACCTCCCCGGAAAATTTGTTGCATGTAGTACTTTGTATGTTATAACCCCATGTTGTACAAATTTGTACCTGGGTGAATAAAAGAGTTGTTCAGTTCAGTTCAGTATAAGAATGAATAAAATAAAATCAGACTGCACGTTCTGTGCAGCCTGATCTTGATCTATGTATACAGCCTGGTCTTGTTCTAAGCCATACACAAAGGTCCATGGTCTTGATTTATCATGAAAAAGAGTATGTTTATAATTTATGCAAAGATCTTAATCCCGGACGAGTTGTATTAAAATTTTGAATGAGGTGGCACATAAAGCAATGAATTCGTAATCTATTCAATTTGAATCTACATGGCCTAGTACGATTACAGCTTAATTTGTAATAAAAGTGAACAACAAATTTTATTTGTACTTGTAAAATTTGATTAATCCAGTACTCATTTCGACTCCCTAAAATATAAAGGCTTTGGAAAACATTATGGAAAATGAAGAAATTGCTTGTTACAAGCAATTTCTTCATTTACCACAATGTTTTCTACCCCAAAAAAACAGAGAACTTTAAATTTCATTCACATAAAATTGTCTTCTGCAACATCTTTGAAATTAGACCAGTCCAGTTTTTTGTCTTTTGATAATGGGCTAACGCTCCCCAAAATAAGCCATAGCCAAACACAATGCTAAAGGTTAACCTTTGTGGTTATTTTTACAGGCCTGGAAATGACATCGGATTTTCAAAAGAAATCGGATGCATAACGAGCAACCTATTTTCTGATTTGGCCTTTATGCACTGTATGTAAGCAATATGATGTACATTTAGCCTTTCTCATACTTGTACCTTGCTTTAACGTCCCTTATTGGAAATGCTCTGGAAAAATGAGACGAACAAGGAACATGCTTTTAATGTATTTAACCCTTTGTTCAATATTGTCTTAAGATATATTATACACAAATCCTATCTTATATTAATCTTCATTTTTAGTTAGAAGCAGGCTGCAAATTGCGTGAATCCAATTCTTTGCCGTTTGGATAATGGTTAAAGCGATCTTTTTGAAGCAATGATTTGGAACAGTTTAGTCATGATTCAGTGAATTAAATAAAAGTGAAATGTAAAACGTATGATATTTTGAACATTTCCATACGAAAAAGTTCACCCTTATTTGTTTGAAAGTAATAATTCAGTGCAAAGCAGTATGAAAATGTAAATGGCATGATTTTTCCTAATCGCAAATGAAATAAGAAAGTGCACAATTTGCGAAATTCGCTGCTTTTTCGCCATGAATCATGTGACGCAGCCTTGAATTGCAAAACCAAAATGTTGTTTGGGCGTCAATAAGTTTTTATCAGCTGATTTTTTTAAAAGATTCATTAAACATTCATTGAATCCCCGACTTAATTTTTCCGCGTTCTCGCTTATATTAGTATCCCCAGGCCTAAATCTCTACTGATCCACAAAAGTAGGCTTTTGTTGTCACACCGTTTATAGACTTTATATGACATAATACAATATTCTTTCAGTAAATGGCATAAATCGATAATCATGCAGAGGTATAAAACTATGTAAAATATAAAAAAAAAAAAGCTGGTTAATCGTGTTTACGAAATGATGTGATACGCGGTTTTATACCCGTCGTAATCTTAGCCAATACAGGCCAGACGAAGCAGAAATTTCGCACAGAGAAGTATTAAAGGTCATATTTTAACCATGTACAGTTATTTTTACAGAAAATTAACCCGAAAATAAATAAGTAACTGTAAATATGAACCTTTAACAGAATCATTGAAAAAAATATAGAAAACGTTGTGTCACGTGAATCCCCGCTATGGGTGTGGTTATGAACTTTTAATGCATTATTTCTAATGTTCTCTTTTTAAACTTTTCTCCTCAAAAAACATAATCATAAAGTATCACAATTTTAAAGCTGCTGAGGATCGCAAACCAAGATAGTCTTACTATATATAGATCTACATGTATTATAGCATAGGAAAAAATAGGCAAACGGAAAAAACCGCTGTTCATCGACATTTTCTTTTGCCTCAATATTTTTTCAAAACATTTCAACTAGGGTCGTAAAACATATCTTGTTTGGAAAAGAGTTAAGTGGGCGTGGATAGCGATTGGATAATTATTTTGACTACAGTTCTTTTTCATGTCATAGATTACATCGTCTGACAACGGGTAAATGTACCCAGATTATTGAGATAGATTGACAATTTAGGATAAACATAAGGAAAAAATAAGTTATGTTTGTATCGGGCGTTCAATTTCTTTTTAGTCATATTATATCAATCCAATGCTGACTTAACCCTTTTTAAAAAACGACAATATCTTTTTCTGGTCCATTTTGAATGATGTCGCCAACGGTAAAACTGACGTTAATAAAAAGGAATTTGTGTGCAATACAGCATAGAAAACGTCTAGGAAATTGCCAAATAGAATTATTATCTTTTGCCATCCCATCCTTATCAACAAATTGAACATTATGTTGTCTTAAGCTGTCTCGGGTCCATTTTGCTAGCCTCAAAGACAGACGAAATTATTGACCAAATGCATTAACATATTGAACTATCTCAATAAATTAGAACATACCGTATGGATAGTACATACATATTATATATAAATAAGATTGGACTGCCCATATTTTTTATGTGCAGATTGATCTTGTTCTACGCCATCTTCCTAGACGAATCAAATAATACATGATCGAGTTGAAAAAAAAATAGAATTACAACACATCATTAACTACAAAACACATTGCAGGCCTACATCTTCGGGCGTCATATATAGCAAAGAAAATTGACGAGGGTACCTCTAGTCAATTTCCATTTCAACAGATGACGCCCGGAAATTGATGAGGGTATACGACACCTCAAAAGCACAAAAGAGTCAGAGGCGAAATTTGAAAAGTGCAAATAATTCCTAAACTGTGTTACATTTCCATTCCAAATACAAACATTAGCAATTTCCATGGTTTAGAATTTTGAATTAATGCATACTTATAAAAAATATTTGACAAAAATGTTAAGAATTACCTCCCTTGCATATGAATATAGAGTAAATTGATATTTGTAAATTATTTTCTTCTTGAAGCATGATTTTGAAATCCGACACGGTGAATAAACTTATGTGAAGTGTATTTACAAGTGTGTAAAATTTGATGCATTTCATATGGCTAGAAAGTGTATATTTTTTCAGGGTCTGTAAACCTTAATTTCCGTTGTCACGGACGATTTCCGAAGATGCACGAAATGTTTGGTATCTATTGATGGATTGTAAGACTTGAATGAGTAAAAGTATCCATATAAAAGAGCAGGGTCGAACATCAAAGCCTATCATTACATTAAATAGTTACATAAAGTAGGAGAATCGCATTACTGATGGAAGGTGATAATTTCATATGATATCTTGTTAAACGACGCAACATTAACCATATAATAAATCACTTTAATTCAATGTAGGGGAAGTTTCACCCCTATATAAGATGAAAACATAATAAACCTTTTCAAAATATGACCCGCATTTGAAGTCCCCAATAGAAAAGGCTTTGGAAAATTCTGGGACAAAAGAAAAAGATTCTGTTATCAGCATCTTCTCCTTTCGTCTCAAAATTTTCTGTGCCATTTTGAACACTAATTTATTTGTCAACATCCATTTTGTCGTCTGCAGCAGTTTTAAATTCGAAACAGTTTTAAACTTTGCCATTTGGAAAAGGGTTAAGTTAAACCTCAGCTACTGTCAAGGTCAGATAGAGAATATATTTACCGTAAAAATCCCAATATTGCCATATACAAAACAAGATCTCTCGGCCGACAGCGCCTTCGACTAAACAAATGCTGGATTGTGGTAAAGTGCTACGTGAGAAGAGGGGGTATAATTCTGTACTCAATGAGAGTTATCCGACTTTGTCTTTGACTCTTTGTAGTGGTTACATTGTTAAAGTTGCCAATTGTCAAAGAAGCATAAACTATATAATTGTATGCACATAAAACAAAACCTGAAGTTTGGGATGGTTCAACGATATGTCGCAACCTATCCATCGCAATGCACACTACTTAACCCATTCCCACACAATGACTCCTTTTGACTCCCTATAATATAATGACTTTGAAAAACATTGTGGAAAATGAAGAAATTGCTTGTGACAAGCAATTTCTTCGTTTCCCTCAATGTTTTCTACCCCGAAAGATGCAAAATGTTTCACTTTCTTGAAATTCTCGTCTGCAACACCTTTCAAATTGGAACAGTTATAAATTTTAACACCTGGTAAAGGGTTAATAGTTTATTTGATATAGAAGCTACATGTACTTGGGGAAATCAACGAGACAAAACATACTATCTGTCCATCTGTCAACTTTTTACTACGTTTTACTATGAATCGATCAATATTAGTGATAAACTTCGCATTGAGAATAGACAAAAAGAGCTGATAGTTTCTACTTTTGCTTCAATTTTGTCTGTGATAATTATAATAGATACAATTACTTTATATCAACGTCGATTTTGACGTATATTTATGTAGCAGACAACAATATAATCTCTCAATTACATTTCTCGTGTCTACCACGGAATTAGAATTGCAAATTTCTGTGCAAGTTCATATCTTTACGAAAACGATTTAAAGATTAATGAATGTGTGAGATATACCGAGAAGGTCCGCTTCTTCAAATATAATAAAAGAAACGCGTAGCGCAAAATTGTCAGTTAATTGCACATACAAAAACCAAAACATTGCATAAAAGATTTCCATTTTGGTGAATGCATCCCGTCGCGTGAGAGGGGTACGTTTCTATTTGCATATTTATGAAATTTATTGTATAAATTATATATAAATACGAAATTATATAGAGAAACCTTTAACAAATAAAAACTTTACACGCAATTGTTAATATGTCTTTAACAATTTTCTTTTGACATCTTTACCAAAAGTAACATTATGATACGCAAAAATCACGTTAGATGATATTGGGAATCTTGGTCTTTTTTCCCCCAGCAGCAAAAATGCCTCATAATAACATCGCTATGATAGATCAACACATAGTGATCAAGCTGTGCAAATGGGATGTTCGGCCCATTTACTGTAATTATTATATCATATTCGATGAAAAGATCATATTATATCACATATATATGTCTGTATGCGAAGAAAAATGTCTCTTTACTTACCTGGTTCCAAAATTATTGAGACATTTCGTCGTGTTTATGGGTCTTGCTGTTGTTTAGGTTTTAACCCGAGTCTTCTCTGATGTAAATACGCTCTTTGATATTTTGATTTTTCGCTATTTAAATAGCAAAAAATCAAAATATCAAAGATCGTATTTACATCAGAGAAGACTCGGATTATTTAGGTTTATGTTGTTTTTGTTGTTTGTTTTGTTGTTATTGGTGGTTGTGGAGTCTGTTCCAGTTTTGCCGCATGATAGATCTGACATTTTCATAACGTATTCAAATTGTCAAGCATAGGTGACCCATCACGCTAAAAGGGACCTTATAGGAGGTGTGAAAAATATCGACCCTAGTCTGTCTGCGCAATCCGCGCAGCCAGACTAGGGCCGACATTTTTCACTTTTATGTAATTTTCTAAATCCGGAAAATTTTACCTATCTTTCCATATGTTCATTATTCGAATACGGGACCAAGTTGACCTGTGCTGGGTCTGACAAGTTTGTCAAAATTTGGATTTTTTAGTTCGGATAAGGTCCCTTTTAGCGTGACGGGTCACATATTTATAAAATACAACATGCCATGACGGTGTACATTTACATCGCCAAAAATTTGTAGCAATCATGTGCGCTCATGTTTTCGCAATAATCTGATATTTATATGACATGCAACTGTGCAAATTAGTTTAATGACACCATGCTGCGATGTCAATTACAAATAGACCTGCATATTCACGACGTTATGTGTCTTATCATTGTAAGCATTTCAAAGGCGTCGTATCTTACAATTTGTACAGTACTCGTATATGTATAATATTTGGACGTATTATTGTATTTCAAACCGTCTCAAATCAGAACGGATCCGATGGATGTTGATAAATATAGAATTTGTGTACAATATAGCTCAGCAAACATTGAGACATAATGAGAAAATGATGGTTAATTGGCAATTTATGTTTCAACTGTCATTTTTGATAGGGACGTCAAAATCAACTCTTGTTTGGGAAATGGTTAAGATAAACAAAAAAGGTTAATACAACAGACAGCCTTTCCACATTATCTTCCAGTGATATTGGTGTAAAACCAGAATTACTCATTTCTGGTTAAATAAATCCTATTTCAAAAGTATTCATCTAACATTAAACCGCATTTACCTTATAAATCCTAGACGGAAAAACTTAGACTTTTCACAATTTAACCCATTACCTTACAACGACTCTTTTTGACTCCCCACAAAATAATGGCCATGGAGAACATCTTGGAAAATGAAGAAATCACTTGTCACGATACGTGGAAAATGAAGAAATTGCTTGTGACAAGCAATTTCTTTATTTTCCACAATGTTTTACATCCAAATAAAAAAATCCTTGCACTTGAAATTGTCGTCTGCAGGATCTTTCAATTTGGACAACCATAAAAGTTTATCCTTTGGTGATTGGTAAAATGAGTTAACGACAAGAATACAGCATGTTTTTCGAAACAATGAATTGCCAAACAACAGCAGAGAATATGGTAGAGTGAAAGCAGAAAATGCTGACTGTCAACGTTTTTCCCTTTCACCATACATTGAGCTGATACAGGAGACAAAATACAGTCGACACTCGTTATCTCGACATCGGATAAGTCGAAATGTCGCTTAAGTCGAAGTGAAAGTCATGTCCCATCCTCAACATATGGATATCAAAATGAATTCCGAAACAAATACAGCCATTGAAATTTAGTAGGAAAAGGATAGAAATTGCTCGTTTCGAGCAATTTATTTCCTTTTCCTACTATATTTCAATCATGGGCACATACTATGCCCATCAAACATGGTTAGGTATCGTTTGCATCGAAAATGATCAAAATCGGATTAGTCGAACTCCGGATATGCCGAGGTATTTTGACGACCCCTCTGACTTCGACATAACGAGTGTCGACTGTAAAAGTTGATAATTATTGAATTTGTTCACGATATAGTACAGGAAACATTGTAGGCTTATGGAGAAAATGCTGATTATCTGCATTTTCGTCTTTTGTCTCAATGTTTTCTCAACATTTTTCTATCAAGGAGCGGAGACGTCAAAACCAAGTTTTGTTTGGGCAAGTGTTAAAGCTCTACATGTCTGAAAGGGATATACAAATGTTACACTTATGAAACAGCTAGTGTATTGTTTGTAATAAGCGATTTCTTTATTTCTCACGATGTTTTCCGAACTTATTATCGTATGGGGGCACAAAAAAGCGCCAATATGTGTTACGAAAGAAAGTGTCCATTGTTCTAAACTATGATGGGTAAATTCATATGTTTCATTTGATATTGATTTAAAAATCAATTAAAGTGACATTTCACAATTATTTTTACATAAATTTTACTTTTATTCTACCTGAAAGAGTGTGTTTTCTTATGAAAATTCTGAAAATTTCGAGCCAAAATATTGAACCGTTTACGAGAAATATATATTTGTGTGCTAAAATTATACAAATTTTGTTGTGGACAACAGTTCAGATTTTTATAGAATTTGTCATTTCTGTCTCTACTTAACAGGCGTATTTTCGCTTATAAATAACAACTTCAAAAAACTTATAGCATTTCTATGCATTAGAATAAACAATCTTTGCATCAAGACATACTTTTAAAAAATGAAATAAAATTAATGTGAAATGTCACTTTAAGCTGTTTAGAATTGTTTTCAGTCATATTTCCAAAGATGCATACATGTACATGTATTTTGAATTCACGTATTTTGAATTTACTTTACCTTTTGTACAAATTATACTAATACATGCGTTGTTTAATCTTCCAAAATTCTCTAACAATCCGAATTGAACTACATGTATTAATTCAATTTCATTGTAAAAAAATCACACGATGTTACATAATAGATCCTATCATATCAAATGAATTTGATCACAAAATTCCCCCCATATATGACAAAAGTGATAGACAATAGCTTTGATGTTGAAGATGCATAGTATTATTCATATTTACCCTTTTCAACGATGACAAGATTTTAGACTGAAATTATTTCAAAGATGTTGCAGGGAACAAAATAATCGGTACTGAAATGAAGTACAGTTGTGGGTTATATTATAGAAAACTAAAAGAGAGAATGGAAATACAGGTTGTCGTCATTTCTGGTCTCTTTACCCTAGCCAATATCCAATAGGTTCGTTCAGAAACCATTTATTGTTTGGGAAAGGGTTAATATATGCAAACAAGTACACATGAACATATGACGCACTGAAAATCCCGGTTTTGAGGTTTTATTAGAACAGCTGAAATGTTATTAATGAGAATGAATTAATTAAAACTATGGCCATTTCTGACTCATCTTTGTAATTTAATATGAACAAATTAAATGATGATATATCAACACTATTATTCTTTTTCTATGCTACTTCTTTTAATCTAAAACTTTTCCTGAACAACCGCGGTCTATCATGCAAAGATTATGGAAATGATAGATAGAAAAGAAGTAAGCCTACAGTCGACACTCGCTGTGAGGAGTCAGGGGAGCCGTAAAAATACATCGATATATCCAGAGTTAGATTCATCCGACTTCGTTCAGTTTCGATTCAAATGACATTTGACTATCTTTGTTGCTTATCAAGAGCGTTCATAATTGAAATGTGCAAGGAAAAGGAAAGAAACGAGCTATTTTCATACTTTCCTACTATATTTCAATGGCTATAATAGTTGATTCGAAATTGTTCGTTTACAATTTTATTTATGTGGACAGGAAAAATTTGATAGTTCACTTCGACTGACTCGATTTAAAAATGTTGCGGGGGAAGGGCATGTGAGTCTTCTAAACAAGATGCCGGAGTTTAAACCCTTTCCCAAACAAGACCTTGTTTTGACGTCCCAAAAAGAAATGGCTTGGGAAAACATTGAAACAAAAGAAGAAACTGCTGATAACCAGCAGTTTCTCCTTTTGTCTCAATATTTTCTGTGCCATATTGCACACAAACCCTTTCCTTTTAACATGAATGTTGTTGTCTATAGCAGCTTTCAAATTGGATCACCCCAAGATTTAGTTGTTTGGGAAAGGGTTAAAAGGCGTCCCTTGGCTGATTGTCTTTGGCTATACTGACTTCAGTTACAAGCGAAATACGTTTTAAAGTGACATTTCACGATAATTTTTTTTCATAAATTTTTACTTTTATTTTCATCCGAAAGAGTAAATTTTCTTATGAAAGTTCTGAAAATTTCAAGTCAAAATATTGAACCGTTTACGAGAAATATATATTTTTGTTCTAAAATTAAACAAATTGTTGTGGACAACAGTTCAGATTTATATAGAATTGGTCATTCCTGTCTCAACTTTAAGGACGTATTTTTCGCTTATAAATAACAACTTCAATAAACTGATAGCATTTCTACGCATTAGAATAAACAACCTTTGCATCAAGGCATACTTTTAAAAATGAAATAATTGTGAAGTTTCACTTAAAGGGAGATGGTGGTTAACCAAAATAAATGCTGACATAGGCCTATTGAACAGATACAGTCTTTAATCGTTCGGTGTATCTTGATTACAAAGTGTCGACAAATTTATGATACCTAATTTACATACGAGTGTATAGTTGACAAGTTGTGTATCACCCTTTCCATAAAACCGCTTTCCCCCTATCTGATTGAAATCCGTTGTTAGCTTACAGTTACTATCACTACTATTACGTACTGTAAATAACCACAGCTTTACAAAGGCTGATGTAATGAAGTTTTGGGAGAAAGGTGGTGACATGTTCATTCCAAGTTTTGCATGTTAGAGAATTGTCGTATATTATGTGACAAATTGGTGTGCCTATTATAACTACAAGAAATACAGTATGGATGAAGAGAAAGCACGTGTTTTGATGTTTCGAGCCGCTTAAATTCTTACTTCACAACTTTCGAATTGCAATTTCCAATTGCAGAATTTTCTAGCAGTCAAAATTTCTATTCACTTTTTCAAATTTCAAATGGACAAAGAATAAAGATTAAAAAAAAACATCGACGTCACTCGGGCTGATAAGTTGGCACGTGCTGGTCCAAGTAGGCCTAAAACATGCAGTATTTTAGTTTTGTCCATCGTTTTTGTTCATTTAACCCTTTCCCAAACAAGACCTGGTTTTGACGTCCCTAGTAGAATAGGCTTTTAAAAACATTGAGACAAAAGAAGAAACTGCTGAGGATCAGCAGTTTCTCCTTATGTCTCAATATTTTCTGTGCCAAATTTTACACAAATCCTATCTTTACTTACATCCATTTTATCATTTGTGGTGGTTTCTAGAGTGGATCATCCTAAAATTTTGTCGTTTGGGAAAGGGTCAATAGATCACGATAAATGATCTGACAGAGCATCTCTATCGATTAGCAACAGATGATCTACAAGATCATTTATCATAAGCTTTACCTCACTCAAATAAAATCCTTTACGTGTTATATAACTATGTAGCATGCATTAAATGAAAGTTTGATCTTTAAATGACATTGTTTAAATCATCAAAATATAATTTATGAGACCCCGTCATTTACGTTACGTTTACTAACGTCATTTGAAGCATTACGAATCCTGACTCATTATGCAACGTACGGATCTAGTAAGTTGTAATTTTAAGCTACTGATGATAAATTTCGAGTTTGGCCTCCAACATAATGGTTCGCCTAGGATTGAGAGATCAATATAATCTCAAAATCAAAAGTACATGTACTTTCAATTATGTTACACTATACCATTTTGAGCTACAGATATGAGTGCTGTAGCGACTTTTAAAACCCAATATTTCCTACATTGTTCATTGAGTTTTATGTTGTTGGTACTAATTAGAATCGTCTCATACAGACGATTCAAATGAATACCAACAATAAAGCGTTTAGAACTGAAATAAAAAGTTAAAATGTCTTTACATCCTCTGACATGTACCTCTGAAGTCTATACTTAACTGTCGTAATTTCATTAACCCTTTCCCAAATAAGACCTGGTTTTGACGTCCCTTATAGAAATGGCTTGGGAAAGCATTGAGACAGAAGAAGAAACTGCTGATAACCAGCAGTTTCTCCTTATGTCTCAATATTTTCTGTGCTATATTGTACACAAATGCTATCTTAAACAATGTCCATTTGTCGTCTGCAGCAGCTTTTGAAATGGAAATTTCGAAAATATGCCGTTTTGGGAAAGGGTTTTAAAGGCTAATAAATTACGTCATTCTGATCCAAATCGCATCATGTTGTAATACATTGCAATCTAATTAAAATCTGATGTGTATACTTTGTGATCCTTGTAATGCAATCAATTGTTACGGCAAATTTAGTAAACATTGGATTTTAATCAGACTGAAAATATTGTGGTTAATTGCCGTTTTGTGCAGTGACCATTCCGTTTGGATAGAGTGTATATAGTCGAAAGAAATCAAATAAACATGACATATGCATCGAATTGTACCTCGTTTGATGCCCCATAAAGGAAGGCCTGTGGGGAAAAGAAGAAAAGGAAGAAAATGATGTTCATCAACATTTCCTCTTTTTGTCCCATGTCCATGCTACATTTCTTCATAAAGTCTATCTCTATCAACACCCATTATGTCGTCTGCAATAGTTTCACATCGGACTATTGTCGTTTGGGAAAGGGTTAAGCAAAACTGGTCAAGTATAGAGGAACGAATTCCTTATGTTAGTTAACAAATTAGCTATTTTCGAAAATCATTGTATGCTCGAGCCATCCCCCACCCCCTTTTCATAAATTGCATGGCTTGACTCTTATCTCCTATGCGAAGGAAATTTGCAAATTATTGAAGAAAGAGAGTATATTGAGATGCTACTAACCACCATTTCATCTTTTTCCTAATTCTTTGCTGCCCATTTATCTGATATTTCTAAATTCATATTTCATTTGGTATTCATTTTAATTCTTGCATCAGCAGTCGACGATATTATAGTTTTAACCCTTTCCCAAACGACAAAATTTTAGGGTAATCAAATTTGAAAGCTGTTACAGACGACAAAGTGGATGTTACTAAAGGTAAAGTTTGTGAATAATACAGCTCAGAAAACATTTAGGCAAAAGGAGAAACTGCTGGTTATCAGCAGTTTCTTCTTTTGTCTCAATGTTTTCCCAAGCCATTATTTATTAAAGACGTCAAAACCAGGTCTTGCTTGGGAAAGGGTTAAGGGTTAATGGTAGATATTTACATAAAAAAGGCCATTTTCGGGCCTATTTTGTCACAAAGATATAGTGCGATAGACATAACTATACAAAAGAACCATCTGATAAAGTTACAGAACCAGATCGTATGTCGACTTAACCTGTTACCAGACGACAAACTTATAGACTGGTCCAAATTCAAAGATGCCGCAGACGACAATTTCAAGTGAATGAAATGTTATATCTTTTGGTTTTATATGGTTGAAAACATGATGGGAAATGAAGAAATTGCTTGTGACAAGCAATTTCTTCATTTTCCACAAGGTTTTCCAAAACCATTTTCCCGTAAGGAATCTAAAATAGTCATTGTGTAGGATAGAGTTGACCCTTTCCAAAAAATGACTTCTTTTGAAGAATAAATTGAATATGGAATTAGAAAAACTTACAGGAAAAGAAGAAAACGCTGATAACTAGCATTCTCTTCTTTTCCTTCTAGGTTTTCTATGCTCATATATCAAGATTTTTGCACACATTGGAAACATTTATATCGCCTACAAATAGCCTACTTTTAATTCTAAAACCCTTACTTGAAAACCTAGATTATTGTTAATTGGGAAAGGGTTAATGTAATACAAAATACTCACAAACAGAAACTGTAGAACCTAGCTCTATGAAATGGGGGTCTAAAGCGTACAAAAGTTGTCTTTATCCTGGGAATTCACGCAAGGACACAGAGTAGAATAAGGCCAAGCATGCTTGGGCAAACATTGAGACAAAAGAAGAAAATGCGGATGACTAGCGTTTTCTCCTTTTGTGTCAATATTTTTAGGGTATAATGTGCAGAGATTCTTAATTCAATAATACCAATTTGTCATCTTCAATAGCTTTCAAATTGCTGTTTGGGAAAGCGTTAACCCATTACCACAAAGTGACTCTTTTTGACTCCTTACAAGTTCATGGTTTTGGAAAACATTTTGGAAAATGAAGTAATTGCCTGTGACAAGCAATTTCTTCATTTTCCACAATGTTTTCTACCCTAAATGACCATATTTTTTTTATTTCATTCACTTGAAATTGTCGTCTGCAAAATCTTTCAAATTGGACCACACTAAAATTTTGCTGTTTGAGAAAGGGTTAAACGTTTACAAAATGTATACTCAAAGATTCGGTGAGTGAGTAAATTGCAGGGTTTGGTGGACAAAAACGATTTGAAAACCAAAGTAAACCAAACAGCGGCCAGATCAGACAAAAACAGACAATAGTGTGACATTGGGATGACCTGAAACTTCAAACAAACGCCGACAAATCACTGATCGATTACAATTTACTAATTGTCCTTGGCTGTATTGTCTGCTTATCCTTATGTCTCCATGTCTGTCTCTGTTTTCCCGTCCGTATGTTTGTTTGTATCTCTATCTTTGAAAATGTATACACACATGCACCTTAAGACAACATCCATCTTTTTCCCAATAAGAGCTCGTTTTGAAAAGGCTTGGACAAACATAAAGACAACAATAACCAATATTTTATTCCTTTTGCCATTCAGTGAAGATTTTTAAACAAATCCGTTCGTTTATGAAGTTATGAACATTGAATTTGTCTTCTGGCTACAAACCGATGTAATTTCTTAGACGTGATCGTTAGAATCATGCACACGTGCAGACCTTACGCTTGTAAGATTCGAACAAACGCAAGCAAGATTATATTGAGATTATCATGAACGCATCTTCAGTTGTTAACACAGGTATATGTCTCGATAAATGACCTGGCAGTGCACCTCTAGCTATACTCCTCACAAAAAGTTAAGCAACAAAAGTAATTCTCTCAATATTCTTTTTATACACGCGGAATTTCTGCACAGATTTGTCATTCGGACAGCCATATCTATGCTTAAACACACTTAAAAAATACTGAATGTTATCGTCTCCAAAAACAGCTATCACGTGATTAGAACACACTCACCCGCAAAACATGCATGCAAAATGTGTCGCATATACGGATTTCAAACAAGGCATTAGCTCCGTATGTGCTTAAAACGCGTCAATTTGACAACTTTGATGTCATCAACATTTGAATCATGCCAATACGTCACTTGACTCCAATTGAAGTGGCTCAAATTGTTGGAATGCTACAGGGTGGGGCAACCAAGACTGCTGCTGCCATTATCTTTAAATTTCATCGCAGTATTGACTGAAGAGCAATAATCCGATACAATCAACCTGGACAGATGGCAGAGAGACCACGTTCACGTCGTCTAAGAGTAACAACACCTTGTGAAGACCTTTATGTTGCAACCTTAGTCCGTAGGAACTGGCTTACAACGGCCAGATCGCTGGAAAATGGCCTTCAGAGGGTGTCAGGAAACAGACTTTCCATCCAAACCATGAGGAACATGTTTCACACAGAAGGTCTAAGGTCCAGCATACCACTTCAACGGATCCAACTTCCCCCAAAACATCGACGGCAAAGATTAATATTGGAACATCAACATCAAAACTGAGGGTCACTCGTTGGCGTCACAAACTCTTAACTGACTCGTCAAGATCCTGCCTTGGTTCTAATGATGGCATGACACGTGTGTGGAGAAACGGTAATGAACGGTTTGCCGACTGTAACATCGCTGAACACGACCAATATGAACATGGGAGTTTGATGGTCTGGAGAGGTATCAGTGTTTGCCAGAGAACAGAGCTGGTTATCATCAGACGAGGTTCAATGACTGGTGTAAGGTGCATTTACGAGATCATCACGCCTGTTATCATCCTTCTGACATAGTAAACAGGTCCAACTGCTATGTTAATGGATGGTAATGCTCGTCCATATCGTTCTGGAGTTGTGACTGAAGTTCTGTAGACCAACAACATCAGACATATAGACTGGCCTGCCACGTCTCTAGACCTTAATTCGATAGAACATACATAGGACATTCTTTTAGGGCGTGTCTGTGGTCAGCATGTTCGTCCACAGACTCTGGATGAACTGCAACAGGTATTGCAGACAGAATGGAGGATCAATCCACAACGGACATTAGAAAGGCGAATCTGCTTGATGCCAAGGTGTGTTCGGGCGTGTGTTGAACATCGTAGGGGTATACCAGGTACTTGATGCTCGATCATGGCCTGAAGCGGTCGGAAAACAACTTTTTACAAAATCTGAACTGCTGGCGAGTGACGTTTTGCACCATTGTTTCGTTGGGACGGTTTTCGGGGATCTGTAACTTTGTTATTGGTTAATGATTTTCCCAATTATTTAACGTATTTTGTGTAATAAGACCCCAACTTTGTATTGTACAAAACATAGATCATTAGATGTGATAAAACACATTTGAGAAAGAAAAGCATCTTTGTTGCTTAACTTTTTGTGAGGAGTATATTAGCTTGAGATGCTCTGTCAGTTCATTTATCACGCGCTATAATTTGTCAACATGTACAGTAACACCATGATCAGACTATAGATTCTACAGTGTTAATATTACCACATGTATAAATAAGTAAAAAGTCTGGTACTAGCCTACATAAACGTGGCGTTAAACCACGTGACACGAAAATAACAACAACAATAATAATTGCAGAAGTTTTCAATAATTTAGGTAATACGTGACCAATTTGGAATTGGTTTGAAGCAGATAAGACAGAAATCAGCGATGGTTTTTTTTCTATCATCTTTTTTGTGGACCTTTTAAAATGCACTTAATAATAAAGTCATTGGAGAACCAACAATATAAATTATCTGCCTTCTTCAAATCGATGTCAAATCAGTCATTTTATCCTGTTTTATAGAACCATTTAAAAAAATTTCAGTAAATTACCAACTGATTGTATTTATGTTGTTGTTGTTGTTGTTGTTGTTGTTGTTGTTGTTGTTGTTCTTGTTGTTGTTGTTCTTGTTGTTGTTGTTCTTGTTGTTGTTGTGTCAGGTGATTTTCCGTACTGATAAAATGTACGACATATCTTGCATTGCTTATGAGCTGAAATTGCCAATTATTTCACCTTTTCCAAAACAGAACCTCGGATAAGAAGATCTCTACTGGAACGTGTTTGGGAAAACATTGAGGCAAAAGAAGAAAATGCTGATCATTCGTGTTTAATCATTTTGTCTCTATATCATCTGAGTCATAGTATACAAATCATATCTTAATGTCTGCAATGGCTTTAGATTTGGAACAGTACAAGAGAGCGTTGTTTAATAAAGGGTTAAATAAGAATCAATGTAAAAAAAGACGCCGTCTATGAAAGGATTAAAAGATTGAAAATGTTAAAACCAACAAATTACTTACCGAAATATTAGCTCAATTTTCCTTCACTTAAATCGTTTTCTCCAATATTTTAATAATAGCAATTTCATTCACAGTCCATTTCACTTCAACACACAATTTTCGGAATTAAAACTCTCAAGTATTTACAAACTTATTCCAAATTAGATTTTATTTATAATACGATATTATAAATACATCATAGTAGAGTACATTTAATAGCCAGTTATCACGAAACGAGAAATAAAATCAGCCCTTTTAGAGCTACTTCTTTCAACACATTGAATGAATGAATAAATGAATGAACATTCGTATATGGGAGTAAATCAGGCCTTAGTAGACCATATCTAAATCAGTTCGGCTAATTCGTTACAGTACGGGAAATACGGAACGGAGAGCTACATACAATACACCTATATTAATTCAAGCAAAATTGGAAATATTGCTGATATAATAGCATTTCCTTCTTTTCTCTCATTTTTTCAAAATTGTTACAACTCGGAACATTAAAAGCCACATGTTTTTGGAATTAGTTTAAAGTGACATTTCACAATCATTTTTACATAAAATATACTTTTATTCCATCTGAAAGAGCATGTTTTCTTATGAAAGATCTGAAAATGTCAAGCCAAAATATTGAACCGTTTACGAGAAATATATATTTTTGTGCTAAAATTAAACAAGTTGTTGTGGACAACAGTTCAGATTTATATAGAATTTGTCATTTCTGTCTCAACTTTGAAGGCGTATTTTTCGGTTATAAATAACAACTTCAAAAAACTGATAGCGTTTCTAGACATTAGAATAAACAATCTTTGCATCAAGACATACTTTTGAAAAATGAAATAAATGTGAAATGTCACTTTAAGCATTTAGTCAAATATATCACTGATACTAAAACGACGTAGCTAACCATATCCATAACAAGACCAGGGCCCGTCTTCACCAACGCATTCTTAATTTTAGAATTATACTAAATAAACAGAATTTTCTAAATTGAGAGTCTAATTCTAAAGAACGTATTCACCAACGTATTCTGAATTTCAGAACGAACTTAATCTTTGAATTGTTTTAGAATTCAGAGTCTACTATCTGCCGTGCCAAAGTATGTTTCAAAGGTATCAAAGAATAATCTGATTACAGGCAAAGGAAAAAGAACAAAGTTAACTCAAAAAGGAGAAAAACGTACCAAAATTTCAAGATCATGAGCATATACCACAATTTATTTGATCTTTAACTCCTTCTGCAATTTCTTCAATCTTGGATTTATGATCTTTATTCATTAGGTTTCAAGATCGTCCATTTTTAACCCATTCCCACACATGGACTCTTTATGACTCTCCAAGAGAAAACGGCTTTGGAAAGCATTGTGGAAAATGAAGAAATTGCTTGTGACAAGCAATTTCTGCATTTCCCACAATGCTTTCTACACTAAAATACCAAGAAATGTTAAATGTCATTCACTTGAAATTGTCGTCGGCAACATCTTTGAATTTGGACCAGTCTAAAATTTTGTCGTTTGGTAACGGGTTAAACAGTCTCCAACAACTTCAACATAACGAGTGTTATCTGTGGCAAATGGGCAAATCTCAAGTCAATGATACCCTGACAGACCAAACGAGACATACCACGTTCTAGAAGTAAGATCACTAACTTCTTTCATTTTTACATCTATCTATCCAAGTGAACGAAATGATTCAAATTCACAGATTTAAAATCCTTGCTGCTTTATTGTATAGCTACGTTAAATTTCAGATTTACATTACTGTACAAGATTATACTCAATCCATTTGTTCACTGCTTATATGGACAAATACACTATAAAATTTAATACTAGGATATGCAAAAGGTGACAATAGGGCATTGAGGACCACCGTGGATGAAACTGTGCCTACGACGTAAAGTCCGATCAGGATCTGTGCTGCTCTCCTACAGACCCTACAGGCAATGAAGCTGATAGAAGAGAAGAGCCTGGGACCAGTATAATATACTGACTGCCATAAGAAACCCCTCAGTCCTACTAAACATCCGATTTTTCATGATATTTGATTTGAAATTACATAAACCCATTTCCATCTGTATTTGATTATCTGATGTTGAAAAAATGATTGTAAAGAAATTATCAAATTGTTACAGTTTAGAAAAATAGCACATTTAAACAGAGCGGTATCAGAATTTTGATTTAAAAATCAGTTGCACGTAGTTAAAACCTTACTTGCGACAATAACAGGTGCCGTGAAACGTGTTATTTGGCGTCAACAGTTAGTGAATACTTAATGCAACGTCGATCCCAACGTCATAAACATGAAACGCATATGACGTTAACGTGAGAAATCTTCTTATATAACAGGCGTTATCCAAGGTCTTCTGACTTTTGCCGATTAGCAAATGTTTCTGTAACTCTAACTCGTCGACCAAGAAGCATAATCGTGCCATGCAATACGTCAAAACGTCCGACGGCTTGTCTTTGAGTTTCCCGTATTCAAAAATGGCTCATATACGAGCTCTATTTTCCGAACAATGTTTATGTTTCAAACCTTACTTAAAAGAACAAAAATGCCATAAAACACTTATTTTGCCATCACAGTAATCGACTGCTAAACGCAACGTCGATCCCAACGTCAAAAACCTGAAACGTACATGACGTTGACGTTAGGCACTTTTTCGTTTTACAGGCGTTACACGAGACCCAGTTGAGCGTGGCCGATCGATAAACGTTCGCAAAACTCAAACAAGTCAACCAAGACTCCGAATCGAGACACACAATGCGTTTAACTGTCTGGCGACTTGTTTGTGTATTTCTCGCATTCGAAAATGGCCATATCATGAGCTCCCTTTTCAGAATTTAGCCTTGGCATCCTTTAACATGGATGTTTGATAAGAAAATCTTTAAATTCCTGATTGCTTATCTACTAACACATGTTATTGTGTATAATGTGACCAATTTCATCACATGACAAATAAACACGAAGCGCTCGTAGGAAACGTGACCAGTCACCGGAAATGAACGTCTTAGTGAATAGAAACGCATTTTTGTTCATTTGACGTAACTGTTGGTCAAAAATATTATGTACAGCATATATTTCACTAATATTGTAATATTCTTAGGGAAAATAATGACACATTTCATTGAGGCGTTTCTTATGGCAGTCAGTATATATTAAACGATCGTACGTTAAATAATGATTTCCCGCCCAACTTTGTCGTACGATCATTGGTAACACGGACATGGATCTTGAACAGACTGTGTTTATTCCCATGCTTATCGGTAATTCTAAATAAACGACATCGAGAAAACGAGAAAGCAACGATACAAAATACAATTAGTCTCGACAAAACTCTATAGGTGTGTACCTGACATACAGGACTGAATGATTAAAATTAATGCTGATAAACGTCTCCTTTAGCACCAGGCCCGTAGGGACAGGATAGCCCCCCCCCCCCCACACACACACACACACTCCCATGTTGGCCAAAATGTAGAATGTTCCTTATTTTACACTGAAAATGAAAGGAAAATCCAATTTAGCCTACATCGGCCCGGACAAGGACTTGAGTCCTCAATATAAAATTGCTTCCTACGGGCATCAGAATCTCAGTCACTTCCCTCGCCATGCATGGAACCATATTGCACTCATATTCATTATGACCTTTTCTTCCAGATCAGATATTGGTCAAGCTGGGAGTCGAGCTCTCGGTCCGTCGATTTATAATTTCATTAAAAATGGAAACAAGACCTAAAAGTAAACATACACACAAAATATTTTTTCTTAACTTTATCTTTAGTTTTTTCGTACTTTAAACTGAATGTATTATAAACAATTTTTAAACATCTAACAAAACTAAGTTGTTGTATTTAAGCAGTGAATCGTATAATCGTGGTTTCTTTAGTACTTCCTGATCGTTATAGATAGATACAAAGGTAGATCCGAGATATTGAAACTTCGACGCCATTACTACTGCACTGAATCACGTGAGTAAAACAACAACAATTCGTCGGTGTAAATGCAAAACCTAGTATGTCGATTGTTGCGATTTTCAAAGTGCAAACTTGTGTGCCCGTTTAAAGACAATTCTTGCAGGTTTTGAGATATTTTACTGACCAGTATTAATGACAAATCATTTGTGGACAATGTGTCCAAATTTCAAGTAAAATATTTCAGTTTGGGAAAAGTTATTACACATTGTCACTCCCATTGAAAATTTTCCAAAAAAACGAGATACGAGGTTTTGCATTTGAAACGAATTGCTGAAAATATTCAATGAATCTGGCATACCTGACCAATTTGGTATGGAGAAGAGGTATTGAAATGTCAATGATATGGTAGACCTGATAAAAAGTTATTGACGTGCAAACGCGATTTTGTAATATCAGATAGTGTTTGAAAGATCCGCTACAGTCATAAATTCCCGAGAGTTTCGTATTTTCTTGTATCACCTGATTCTCCGCCGTAATTACATAAAAAGTAGACAAGATATTCAGTATTTTTTTCAATTTCGAGACTTTTCCCGATTGACAAATAATCGCAAATAGGGAGGACAAGAAATCGGCTCAAGCACATAGATCTACGATAAAATTTTTACGTCCCTATTAAAGAAAGGGCTTGGGAAAACAATGAGACAAGCAGAATTGCTAAAAACTGTTGTTTTTTTTCTTTTGTTTTAATTTATCTGCGCTTGATTGTATCATGCCTCCATTAACATCCATTTTGTCGCATTGAAACACATTAAAATTTGGTTTTTGTCGTTTGGGACAGGGTTAAATATGGTAAACATGCACTTACTTACTTTTCCTAGCATCAAAAAGCGCATTTTACAGAAGGCGGCTTTCTGGTTAACCCTCTCCCAAAAGATAAAACTGTTACAATTTTACTGCTGCCACAGACGACAAATTTCGTTTGATTAACCCTTTCCCAAACAAGACCTGGTTTTGACGTCCCTAACAAAAAAGGCTTTGGAAAACATTGAAACAAAAGAAGAAACTGCTGATAACCATCAGTTTCTCCTTTTTTCTCAATATTTTCTATGCCATATTTTACACAAATTCTATCTTTGATAACATCCATTCCGTCATTTTTGGCAGTTTTTGAAGTGGATTGGTTAACCCTTTCTCAAACAAGACCTGGTTTTGACATCCCTAACAAAAAAGGCTTTGGAAAACATTTAAACAAAAGAAGAAACTGCTGATAACCAGCAGTTTCTCCTTTTGTCTCAATATTTTCTATGCCATATTTTACACAAATTCTATCTTTAATAAAATCCATTCCGTCATTTTTGGCAGTTTTTGAAGTCGATCACCCTAAATTTTTGTCGTTTGGGAAAGGGTTAAAATACGGATTTCATAGAATATGACACTGAAGACTTTGAAACAAAAGGAGAAAATACTAATCATCAGAATGTTCTGCTTTTGCCTCCATTTTCCACATGTTTTCATCAGGGACTTTTTTCTGGGAAAGGGTTAGTAAGCATTTAGGCCGACTTATGGTGAAAATGGAATACGATCTCTCTCCAATTTGTTGAAATAAATAAAATCCAACATTTGAATTTTCAAGTAGCCTTTAAAACAGAGCTTAATGGATAAAGGTTTAAAACTTCAAAGGGCATGTTTAAATCGATCAGAAGTGATATCGATTAATCGATCTGTTGATGTGATTTAGTTTTATGTTCTGCCATCTACTAAATCCACGGTGTATAATCACGTGACTTAGAATTTCCATTAATCTTCAATAATTTTGTCAATACTTGACCAATTTGAATTCGGTTTGAAGCAGAGAAGGTGGAAAAATGTCAGAAATGACATGGACGTGGTATTTGTTTTAAAAAAATCAACTGATAAAAAGTTATTGAAGATAAACCAAAATTTTGGTTTATCTTCAATAATTTTTTATCAGTTGATTTTTTTAAATCAACCACGTCCGTCTAATGCGTGACGACTGTCCACATTCTCTGCTTTAAACCGAATTCAAATCGGCCCCGTGTTAACAAATTAATTGAAGATATTCAATGAATATTATATCACGTGATTATCCACCGTGTAAATCCACCGTGGGAAATCACGTGACACTACATTTTTCATATTTTTCAATAATTCTGTTAATACCCGATATATGATCGATTTGAAAAAGTTTAAAACAGAGAAGGTGGGAAAATGTAGGGAATTTTCTTACTACAAAGGATCTTTTAGGCAGCATGTGATAAAAAGTTATCGATGACCAAACAAAATTGAGTGGTCGTCAATAACTTTTTATCAAATGCTGTTTAAAAGATCTATTTAAAAGATCCACCACCTGTAGAAAACCCCTAGCTTGTTCCTCTTTTCTGATTTATACCATTGCCAAATATTAACAGAATTATTGAAGATTTTCTGCGATTTGTTGTTGTTGTTGTTGTTGTTGTTGTTGTTGTTGTTGTTGTTGTTGTTCCATATTGTATGATCTCTTATAGTATTGTATGTATGTTGAATCATATCCTAAGTAACGAAACTGGCGACCAGTAATAAAACGTTAGAGAACTATCAGAAATGCTCAATGGTAAATCTATAAAAAGTTGTTTTTATTTTTGTTTGTTTGCAGGTCAGTATATTGAGTCACAAAAGTGACACGGAGATAGTTTCTAAGCACATGTATCCATGCGCGGATCCAGACATTTTTCAAGTGGGGTTCGTTTTTTCCAGGAGACAGAGTGCATCGGCACATGAAGAATTCACAAATATTTTGATAAGCCTTTTTTGAAAAAAACATAGGAGTCGGATACATCGGACCTCCCCTCTGGATCCGCTGATGTGTATCTTCCCAGTGTTCTCCCCAGCCCAATAAGCTGTATCGGCCCCACTGCAGCTTCATGTAATCAGTGTAATGCCCCTACAGCTTCAAAAGTGCCCCACAGCATAGTTTCTTTAAAAAATGTCGCCGAGTGGAGGTATTCTGGGGTATTTCATGCCAAAAAATGCATTTTTATCATTGCAAAAGTAATAATTGTGCGTAAAACATTATGGGAAAAGAAGAAATTGCTCAAAATGAGCAATTTCTTCTATTTCCATAATGTTATTACTCACAATTATTTGCATGAACACTGTGCATTTCAACGTTTACAGATTCTTATATAATTTGCCACTACAGCTTCAAAATATTCTGCGGAGAACTCTGTGTCCTAGTATTTAACACATACATTTTCATAGGCACTTGGATCCAGGAATAATAACAACTTACATAATTATATATAGTCCTGTATAATATAAATATGAGAAGGTCGGACAGTGGCCATTTTCAAGTAACGGAAGTTACAGCTGGTTCCTTGTTCATATAGGATAAAACTATCCTGTGACGGAAACCAGAGGCGCTTGTAACAACATCCGTTACTTGAAACAATGGCCGCTGTCCGACCTTCTCATATTTATATTATACAGGACTATTATATAATTATGTAAGTTGTTATTATTCCTGGATCCAAGTGCCTATGTACATTTTATCGCAAATCAAAAATGACCACCATCTCAAAACCCATCACTTTTATTAATTAATCGATAAATCGATATCGCGTGCAATTCGATTTTAAATTTATAGGGTTTTAAAAAGTACGTTATCACCATTTCATAACATGTAAGTCAAGCCTGAAGCTATTTTACCCTTTCTAAAACAACACCTGGTTTTGACGTACCTTCTTGAAAAACATCGGAAAATGTTGAGGCAAAATAATAAAATTCTAGTAAATAATTGTGTTCTTCTTTTGTCTTAATGTTTTTCCAAGTCTTTTCCATTTTGGCACGTAAAAAGTAGGTTGTCTTTGGAAAAAAGATATTTACAGCACCTGATTAAAAATACTGGTGATCATCTAAAAGTTTGGCTTGTTGTAAAAAGTGTTTCTTTTTAAGAAGGTGCTGTTTAAAAGATCTGTCAAAAGATATGTCACATTCAGCAGATTCTTGGTATTTTCTTGTCTTCTCTGCCCAAGCCTTTTTTTTCTAATCGACAACATATTTTAAAAACGGATTTAAATCCATCGACATCTAAGCCAATGCTGTAAATACATAAGTGCAAAACTGGTGAATTACAACTAGATTTAGCACCTTATTATGTGAAGCATAAAAAGAGGAAGAAAATATTGTTGTCTGTATATCTGTTCATCTGTCTGTCTGTGGACTTTATCATAAAAACTTAACAAATTGTTATTTCTTTGTCAATCTCTGAAAATACGTATTAAAGTTGTAAGATTCTAATTTATATATACAGTTAGTTTTTATGCTCCCTGAAAAAAAAATCAGGGGAGCATAATAGTCGCCATACTGTCCTTCGGTGCTGTCTATCCGTCCTTTTGTTCATGCATTCTTCCGTCCATTTGTCCGTCCTTCTGCAACTAGATATCTGCAACCCTATGACCAAATTTGGTGAAACTTCATTTGTGAATTTCCTGGAATATTTTCAAGAAAGCAATAATTTTCATTTCTCAATTTAAGACTGCGTCATGGAAAAGGGGGCCTTAATGTAGAAATAAATTTTTCTCTAATTTCTTTCATCTAGTGATCAGAAGTCAATGGAAATTTGTATTTAAGTGCCAAATGAGATGTTCTAGACCATACATTATTTTGATCTATGAACAAAAAAAAACCTTTCATGGGAAAAGGGCGCTCAATGTATGAAAGTTTTGCATCTTTTTCTGTCAGTCTGTCTGAAGCAAATTCTCCACAACACTTAGACCAAATTGGATGAAACTTCAATATAAAATTCCTGGATACTGTCAACCCCTTCTCTCTGATTCTCAATTTGAAACCGTGTTACGGAAATAGCAGCCTTGATGTAGAATTTAGTTTTTCTCTGATTTCTTTTAATCTAATAATTAGAACTTAATAAACTTCTATACTTGAGTATAGATCATGATAAAAGATCTGGAAGAGCATCTCTAGCTAATTAGCTAGTGATGCTTTGCCAGGTCATTTATCGTGAGCTATAATGCATCAGACTGTATACGCCACACACTATATGTTTACAATTAATGTGTCATGGAAAAAGGGGATAATGCATGATAGATCTAGTTTATTCTGATTTTGAAGGTCAAGTGAATTTTTTATGTGACAAATATTTATTCGGGGAGCATAACCTGCCTAAATGTCTGCTTTTGTTATTGATGCAGGCCCGTAGGAACAGGGGGGGGGGGGTCGGCTAAGCACCCCCAATGTTGGCCAAAAATGCCAAATTTTCTTAATTTTACTCTGAAAATTTGGGGAAAATCCAAATTAGCCCCCCCCCCCCAATATTCATGACAATGGCTTTAGCCCCCCCCCCCTCCCCAATATGAAATTGCTTCCTACGGGCCTGTGATGTGCATCTTTTGATTCCAAGTTAAGGACATATTTCATTAAATTCAAGGTCATTTCCAAGTGAAAAAAAAATATAAGTGGAAAGTTTAAATTGTCCAGACATGCTTTCAAATTTAAGGCTCATATTAAATATTTTAGTAGGCCTACATCTCATATTACAGACATATGATACGAAAAATACTGCTTTCAAATTCTTTATATTTTCATGCCTGCATATATCTGAAGAATTTGATTATATTACATATTTTGTTTTTATCCATCTGTCATGCAGTCAGTGTTTGTCAAATTGCATGAAAACATAAGATTGTCATCTTCTCCAAAAGTATGTAACATACAAAGTTCTAACATGGCATGCTCTTCTTTTTTATATCAAAAACCAACATAATTATGACATTTCTGAATATTATCCTTTATACACCTTTATCAACACTTAATCTACAACTTATTAACTGAACTTCCTAGAAATTACTTATATTTTCCTCTAAATTTAATTTGATCTGTTGAATGCAGACTAGGGCTGAAACGAGTACATGAGTACCCGCGGGTAGGGTGCAAAATTGCTACTACTAGGGCGCAGATTTATTACCCCTTACCCGATGGTTAATTTTGTCTTTAATTTTGTTATGATAATTATAAATAATGTAAGTCATAAACAAAGATCATTTCCAAAAGTAATGAAAAAGAGGATGTCCAGCCCTCAATCTGTTTGCATTAAAGGAATTTTGCTGAAAAATCGTATTTTGCAGTCCTTATAACAAAACTTTGCAAAATTTGACATGCTGAACTTTGAGTACATGAATTGACACTTGATTTGCAAATTTTGACCAACAAAATTAGAATACATCTAAAGCCTCTCTTACAACCTGTCATGCGTATTTTTAAATTGTATGTTTTAAAACTCTGCAAAGTTGCACAATTTATAAAGACGCAAGACAGGTTGTAAGAGCGCCTCAAAATATGTACATTCAAAGCAGGTCAAAAGTATGAATCTCTTTCGAGAAAAGTACGCATTCTTTGTGAATTTTCTGGAATTTCAGTATATTGTTCCCTGCGTCACACGCACGTCTGTCGTACATACTTCATACTTCTGTCTTGCGTTCTCCTGGCATTCTAAAAGACGCAGAATTGTTGTAGCAAAGAATCAATTCTTTGCTGCGTGCAGTCTGCGTCGTGGTTGCGTCCACCAAAATCGTACGTTGCACGTGCGTGCATCACACGACTAAACATACGTTTTAGACGCAGACCGCACGCAAGAGCATGTGCGACTGGTTGTAAGAGAAGCTCAATTAACGCCCATCCCCTACTTTTTCATTGACCATGTTTCTATCAAACGCCTGGGCATTTATAAGAATAATTACAGTATACATTTGTGCTGGTACCCGGGTACCCACAGTTGTTAGAATAAGTCTGATCTAAAAAAGCAATTTATGGAATTGCTTGAGTTTTCTGAGCATTGTAACAAAGATTTCGTGCTTGCACTGTGACATGATTATTCCATTGCTGTAAATAATGTCTATTTTGTTCCTGATTTTCAAACACTATGGCTGATAAAAGTATGATATAATATTATTTCTTTTTCAACTTTTATGCCATTTTAACGGAATGCTGATATAATCTTAATGCCTGAAAACTTTAAAACTATAAAACTGTCTATCCAGGGACATTTGATGGAACACCTTCAAATATTTACAAAACATGCTATGAAATTGACAAGTTGATAAGTTACGTTGGATTGATTTGATTTCAAAAATTTCAAACTGATGATTATTATGTAGGCTGACATATGTGCATGTACCATTTTATATTACAAGAGGACCATGCTGGATCTAAAAAAACGCTCACCTGAACCAAGATGAATAATGCGCCACAGTTTCGGATCAATTAATATTTTTGACTTTATATGGTCACCACTCACCGACATTGTTTCTAAGTTTTGTCTTGATAGGTTTCTATTTGTGATATTTTTAATAACAAAGTTGAAAACAGCAAATGTGATAAATTCAAGAGCAGATAATTCAGTATGTTTTTGTCCAATTACCGGTATGCTGAAATTCTGATCCATTCAAGATTTTGTAGTCTTCAACATTGTTGACAATCTAAGTTTTGTCTTGATTGGTCAATATAATATTCTTTTTGATAAAATTGGAGTGAAAAAAAGTCGAAAACAGCAATTTTGTCGAATTCAAGGGCTGATTTCTCAGCAACTTCTTGTTCTGTTATGCTAAAAATCATATTCATCCAGAATCATGTGATAATCAACATCATGTTCAAGTTTCGTGTTGATGGGTTATTATTTATGGCGGTTAGACTTAAAACAAAGTCGAAAACAGCAAATTTGTCTAATTCAAGGGCACGTAACTCAAGATTTCCTGGTAGAATCGAGCTGAAAAATCAATTTCATCCGATATCTTATAGTCACCAAGATTGTAAAGAAGTTTTGTCTTGATTGATCTATAATTGTAGATATTAGGGTGTAAACAAAGTCAAAAACAGTCAAATACGGCCTTTTGTCAAATCAAAGGGCACATAACTCATGGCTTTTTTTTTCGATCAGTATGAAAATCAAATTCATATGAGATCTTATAGTCACCAACATTGTGTCCCAAGGTTTGTCTTGATTGGTCAATAATTGTAGAAACAAAGAGTGTAAACTAAGACAAAATCAGTCAAAAGCGGCCTTTTGTCAAATTCAAGGGCACATAACTCATGACTTCTTGTTTTGATCAGACTGAAAATCAGATTCATTCGAGATCTTATGGTCCCCAATATTGTGTCCAAGTTTTGTCTTGATTGGTTGATAATTGTAGATGCTAGAGTGTAAACAAAGTCGAAAACAGTCGAGTTACAATAGTTTTGCACAAACAAATTTCTTTCAATTGAGATACAATATTTTTAAAATTCTAAATATTTTTTTTAATTATACAGAATTGAAACCCAATATTAGAACATATGATGTATTCCTTCCTAAGGATTCAGAAAATGCAAAAAAGTGAATTTCTCAAAAATAGGTAGTTACAATAGTTTTGCACTGGGCCCTCGATTTTCTTCTTTTGGTGAAACTTTTTCGGTACTGTACTGTACACAAACCCCATTTTTATCAACACTTATTTTGCCGTCTGGAGCAGCTTTCAAATGGCAATGAATTTTGTGCTAAAATAGACTTGGTTTACGGTATGTTTTAATAAAGCATCGATATTGTTATATAATCTCGTAACTACGGCTTGAATCAAGCCGTAGTTACGATATTTCATAACAGAATCCACGAAATACCATTTGTTTGTCCGAAAGTCACGGTGAACTGGATAAAAATCGGCCCCTATTGGAACTGACTATTTTTTTAAAAAAAAAATCGTTTGGGAAAGGGTTATACAGAAACGGAGCGTTGTCATAATAAAGCATCGTGACATTTTCAAATTAAGCTAGAAATAATCCAGTTAAGCCTCTTCTATTCGATATGTCCGTTTATAATTGATTTTCAAGCAAGACCAGTCCTGTCCTCAAGATAACAAAATAGAAAAGCACTTCATATACAGCATACGTACTTTCTCTTTTTAAAACACAATAAGACATAATTATAATCATATGCAGATCTACAGGGGTCACGGTGGGGTTTTAGGGTCTTGGTCCCTCTCGAAATTGGACCAAAATTCTCGATGACTTGGTTGACTTAAATTTGCATGCGCCAAATCAGAAGGGGCCATGCTTCAAACATAATTTAGTAGGTATCTGGTGGGGGATTACTCGGGTCAAATTACTCCAACATGGATCCAGACCAGCATGTGTCCAAATGCAGTCTTATAAAGATCCCATCTAAACTCTCTCTTACAGTTGCTATGATATATCATGAAAGAAATGTAAGAAAACGTTGGCGATTCTGAACAGGCTAGATTATATGCAGGCTGATCTGGATCCATGTTGGTCTCAAATGCTCCAAGACAAATTTTTTCCAGATCATGGCTTCCAAATATAAAAAAGCCAGCATCTGGAAAATGGTCCCTTTTAAGATATTTGATACCAACATGGTTCCAGATCAGCCTGCGTATACACGCAGTCTGATCTGGAACCATGTTGTTCTCCAATTACTTCTTCATGACTTGAAGCAATAGTGAGAGAGCTGTTTTAATCCCAAATGAGACACCACTAAGGCACAGGCTGCTCTGGAATCGTGCCATGATGGTTATCCCAAATGCTTCCAAAACTGTTTCCCAAACAAGACATGCTAAAATTGATGTCCCCCTATAGATATTAGTTAAAAAAAACATTGAGATAAAAGTAGAAAATGCTGATCATCAGCATTTTCTCCTTTTGTCTCAATATTTTCTTAACTATATTATACACAAATTGTATCTTTATCAAACATCCATTTTGTTGATTGCAGAATCTTTCAAATTGAATCAGTCTAAAATTGTGTCGTTTGGGAAAGGGTTAAAGGACTTTTTTCCAATTCCTGGCTCAAATACATGGATCGGTAAATATTATGGTAAGAGTGCGCTAACACCTGACTAATCATGGCTTATTTCAATAGAAATCAACTGGAGGTAGGCAAAGTAAACATTTTACAAAGAAAACCCCCAAGATTATAAATGATGAATGCCTTTCAAATGAACGGAAATAGCTAAATTTCAACGTAAAAACTTTTCTATAGATAGATAGGTTTATTATAGAGAAGAAGCGTCATCTGATAAAAGAGTCATGCTGAAACTTGCAAAGCTACTCCAAAATTTGTAAAGTCATAGGCCGGGTCCATTTCTGGGTTCTGAGTTCGAACCCCGACTCGGCCAGTATCCTTTCTGACATTTGACAAATTGGATTGTATGGGGTTTTACGCCCCACTCAACAGCTAAGGTCATACGGAGATGGGACCTCGGTTTAAAGTCTCATCCGAGAGACTGGAGAGGCGGGTGATCGAACCAGCGACCAATGTGTTTCCAGTCCAGCGCGATACCACTGCACCACCTCCGCCCCTGACATTAAACAAAAGCCATTTGTCATTCATCAAAAATGAAATGTTCTAACTCATCTAAGTTGGGTCAGCAGCTTGAGGCTCGCGTAGATTATTGTGATTTTACTCGGATGGTCCCTTTTGGTGTGACAGAGTCTTTCTGAAAATTTGTTTCACTAATCCGCAACATGGTATGCAATAACTTGTGGTCTATCTGCTTTTTGTTGGTAGATTACGGATCAAATCCTACTTATAATATGTACTTCGAAGGCTTAACCCTTTCCCAAGCGGCCAAATTTTAAAATGTGCCAATTTGAAAGGCGATACATTAAAAAAATAGGAAGTTGATTAAGATATGATTTGTGCAAAATATATCTGACAAAATATTCAGCCAAAAGAAGGAATTGTTGAACATCAGCAATTTCTTCTTTTGCCTTAAGGTTTTCCCCCAGCCTTTGCCAATAGGTACATTAAAAGTAGGTCTTGTTTGGGAAAGGATTAACCCTTTTCACAAAACATACCCGGGTTGCGACGTCCATTAATGAAAACGTTTTGGAAAACACTAAGGCAAAATAAGAAAATATTGTTGACCAACATTTTCTTCTTTTGCCTTAATATTTTTTACAGTTTACTGTACATAAATCCCATCTTTATCAATACCAATTCTGACGTCTGCAATAGTTTTAAAAAATGGAACAGTCCAAATTAACTATGTAGTGTGGGAAAGGGTCTAAAGTACAAAACTATTGTAAGTGCTTATATGGAATACATGTACTTACACCACTTTCGCTTTAAACTATCGACTTAAATTTTCTGAAACTGACGCTGTGGTTTAATAAATTTTAGTCCCATATTCCACGACATTTCATGTGAAAGGGCCGTGATGGGTTGTCAATGGGCATAGTTGTCAAAAATAAAAACCGGTAAGAATTATTTTCATGAAATTCCGTACATATAATAGGCCTATTGGTGAACCTGCATGGGTAGATCATTTCCGTCAATGTAAGGCGTGAATAAAGTTCATTTAGTCTTAACCCTTTCCCAAACAAGACCTGCTTTGACGTCCATAATAGAAAATGCTTGGAAAAACATTGAAACAAAAGAAGAAACTGCTGATAACCAGAAAATTCTCCTTTTGTCTCAATATTTTCTATGCCATATTTTACATAAATCCTATCTTTAATAACATCCATTTGGTCATTTGTGGCAGTTTTTTAAGTGAATCACCATAAAACTTTGGCGCTTGGGAAAGGGTTAAATCAAGTATGCATCTTATAGCTTTACCTACACGCGTAGTTAATCTTCATAACATTTATAGGAAACTTAACATCGATAAAAAGTGAAAAACTTGTTTTCGGCGCTAAAATTCGTTTCTTTGTGGCATTAGAAAATTAAAATGCACTACGTCTCCCAACTCTTTATTATGTGTTGTTCTGATGTCTGAACACAAATTGATCAATCTAAATGCTCTAGACAAACGTCTCAGGCATTCTGATTGGCCATTGGCAACGTACAAAACACATTTTAGTTGTTGTTGTTCAGTATGGTTGGTAAACGAAAGTAGCCGATATTCGCGAAAACGGGCAAACGCTTCATCGGATTTCTCGATTTTGATACAAAAAAAAGGTGGAAATGATCTATTTCTATATTACAACATACCGAGTGGTGTTTATTCATGTCGTACTTTTGAACCTGTGTTTCAAACAAGTCATTTCGTTTGAAACAGTAGAACAGTTTTTCGTCTGGGAAAGGGTTCGGCTAAGTATGCATGATGGCCAGAACTACATATCGTCGCTTTTCAACGAAAACCTCGTAACTGCAGCTTTTTAAAGCTGCAGTTACGAGGTTTTTGTTGAAAAGCGAAGATATAAGAGGGAATAAAGACAACCGACCTTTTTTATTTCATAAGACGAGTCCAATGAGTACCCATAGCATAATAATAATATTATGTGGTTTTAAAGAACCATAAATGAAATGTTGCATTTTGATAAGCGATTGTATTCTCTTATCTGTATTTGGGCGGTTTCAAAACAGATTTGCCCTTCTTTATATACAAATCATGCATTCGGTCTGCATCATTATGACTCAAGGCCAAATTTAGAAAAAATAAAAGTAATTTCTCATAAATCAATTTATAATTTAAATATTTCAAATTTTCCTGTTAAATGGTGCATATTCGAACAACCATGACAAATTTACAAATAAATGTATACTTTCAGCCTTTCAACATAATGTAACCTTTAATCGTTTCCAAAACGGTAATAAAAATGGTCATAAAAGAGACTGTTTTGAAAAACATTGAAAGAAAAAGAGAAATGATTAACATTTTATACAATGAAATATTTTTGTCTCATATTTATTTTGTCGTCTGCAATTCTCTTTGGGTCTGTCTTTATAATTAGAATAAAGAAATTATAAATTATAATCGAAACCCTTTGTTATGTAGATCTAAGTGAAAAATAATGATTAAAAAGTAATTGGAATCATATGCTTTCTTTTCGGACAGACGGACACCAATCAACCATTATATATACGAAGTTTCGTTACGGGGCCCTGGAAAAGAAATCTCAAAATTTTTACACCTACCGTATTATATTGCAATAATTCCCACAAGTCGTCCAAAATTTAGATAACTTTCCAAAAGCTCTCGATTCTGACAGAAAAAAAAACCATTCCTTTGTGCACAATATTTCAATCAGCAGGCTAGCCACTGTCACAGTATATAAGCTATAAAGTGTACAGTATATCTGTAATCCGAAAACACACCATTCAAACCTGGGTGACAGTACTGAATAGCGACAAATTAACCACAACTCTCACGGCGGGGAATTGTGTGACACCATAGTTTCTGAAAATCGTCAATAATTTTGTAAATGTGACCCGTCACGCTAAAAGGGACCTAAACTAGGATCCAAAATGCAATTTTGTACAAAGTGATCCGTCTCAGCACATGCTAACCAGGGGTCCGTATTACTAACGATCATACGTTTAATTTTTGCATAATTACTTGTAACAACAGTCCAGATTGGCTCAGTCGGATTTCTCGTGCAATCAGATGTCTTGTTACACAGTTTACACAAAAACTTGATCGTAAGATGTTTAGTAATACGGGGCCCTGGTTTTGACGTCCCTAATAGAAATGGCTTATGAAAACATTGAGACAAAAGAAGAAACTGCTGAAAACCAGCAGTTTCTCCTTTTGCCTCAATATTTTCTGTGCTATATTGTGCATAAATCTTATACTTAATAATACCTACTATAGTATTTTGTCGTCTGCAGCATCTTTCAAATTGAACAACCATAAAAATTTATCGTTTGGGAAAGGGTTAACGTCAACTAACACGGCAGGGAATAGTGTGACATATCGTCCAAATTTGTGTTATTAGGTTTATTATTAACCCTTTCCCAAGCGGCAAAATTTTTGGCTGATCCACTTCAAAAATTGTCAAAAATAACAAAATGGGTTTATTAATGAAATAATTTGTGTAAAATATGGCACAGAAAATATTGAGACAAAAGGAGAAACTGCTGGTTATCAGCAGTTTCTTCTTTTGTTTCAACGTTTCCTCAAGCATTTTCTATTAGTGACGTCAAAACCAGGTCCTGTTTGGGAAAGGGTTGATACATTTTGTCGACCAATATGAATTCATTTTGAAGCAGATGAGATGGAATTCTAAATATATTCTGTTAAAGTTTTGTCTTGATTGGTAAATATTTGTAGTTGCTAGAGTGAAAACAATGTCAAAATAGAGCTGAAAATGGCAATTTTGTCAATTTCGAGGGCACATAACTCATGCTGTAAAATTCAGATCAAGTTGAGGCAAGATATTTAGTCACCATCATTCTGTCAAAGTTTTGTCTTGATTGTTTAATATTTGTAGATTTTAGAGTAAAAATAAAGTCAAAACCAGCCATTTTTGACATTCAGGGGCAGATTACTCAGGTTATTCTGATTCAATCCAAATTCTTTGAAGGAATATGAGAGAGGGTCACCCAATGATCATTCCTGTGAAGTTTGATTGAAATCCATCCGGTAGTTTCTGAGAAGAAGATTTTTAAAGAAAAGGTTTACGGACGGACGCACGCACGACGGACACATCGCCATGACAATAGCCCGCTGGCCTGATGGCCAGTGGAGCTAAAAATTGTCGTTGATGAAAAGCATTATTTAGACCTACGCAATGTTTACAGCGTTGATTTTGTCATCTGCATTAGATTTCGAGATGAAGTCACGATATCATGACACGTGTTTACAAGTTTTACGTATGTAATTAAAATGAAAATCGTTCTTAATTTTCAATACAATTTTCCATGTGTTGATTCGAGCCATAACATGCAAAAATTACAGTAGTTTGGAAGCCGATATTGCTTATTTGTATATGCCGTGAACGGAATATGGGGAAAATCTATTGTCTGTGACATCGTTACTTGTCAATGAATTTGCTGATCGGCGGGTAATCAGCCTTACATAAATGGTATCGATTTCGTCAATTTGTGCACGTGTGGGACTGTGCTCGTCCCCCAGATAATATCGATAATATTGATGGATAGATCGATGACAGGTTTTGATCGCTTTATCATTAACATGTCTCGATCGATATTTATAGACAATTCCGTCCCACAACCCTTCGTGTCAAAACAACACGTGGGTTTTGTGAATGATTTTGTTTACAGGCTAGGTATAACTAACGATAAGTGACCTGGCAGAGCATCCCTAGCAAATAGATAGGAATGCACTGTCAGGTCATATATCGCGAGCTGTTGAGTCCGGTCACGATATTATCACTGGTGGTGAACTCGGCCAAAGCGAGGGACGTTTTTTCGCGATCAATGTATTCCGTCGGTGTTGTTAAAAAATATCGTAACTACGGCTTTATCGAAGCCGTAGTTACGAGATTTTATAACAACACCGACAGTTTGTCAATACAAAACGGTAAACGCGGTCTGTTTTTAGAACAAGTTCATAGTCATTAGAAAAAAAAAGCTATAAATTCATATTTAAACGCAAAATATCTATACCTTGTTGTAGCGAAAATTGTTTTAGTTCACCACCAGTGATTATGGTTTACTAATTTTCATTTGACATTGAGCAGATTAAGCTTTAATTCTCATGAAGTACTACGCATTGAGCGTTTCCTAAGATAATAAGTTATTTTCTAACATTGTTTTTTATAAATGTTAACTATGATTTCAGTCTATTCGGTGCATGTTAGGCTTCTTGGAAAAGTCTTGCTTAGAGGCTAGAGTCATATCAAATGAAATCAATAATAGTCTACATGGTTGGTTTCAAAATATACCTAGATGTAAACGATGGAAAAATGTTAAAAATCTCAGTATTTTTTTTTTTTTTTTTTTTTTTTTTTTTGCAAGCGCTGAATCGAATCTTGCAAGTGTGAGACACCTTCAAGAATAGAACAACCGCATGCAAACTTACAGTAGCTTGGTGTTCGATATTGTGTTGTTTGTAAACGTGTATGAATTTTGAAAACATGTGCCATAATATCGTGACTGGGCTATAGTACCATAATAGGTGAACCGTCTGAAATAAAGCAAACGAGCGAGGCTCTGTAAAAAGATCCCTTGTGACATTTAAGACAATCATGTTTCAAGATCAGTCTATGTCTAAACAAGAGCTGACCGAAGACAGCGCGCTCGACTTTTTAAGTTGCTTAGTATAAAGGGGGCATAACTCCAAATATAATGGTGCCAGGGTTATGGGCCCTGGTAGTAAGGTAGAGGGTGTGATGGTAAATAAGTATTCCAAGTTTGGGTTGAATCCCTTTGATAGTATGGAAGTTATTGATGTTTGAAAAAACTTTAACCTTGGTTGCAACGCCAACGCCGACGCCCGGGTGACAGTATAAGCTCTCATTTTCTTCGAAAAGTCGAGCTAAAAATGTTGGATTGGGATCATTGTTGCTCTCTTACGATTGCTATGTCATAAAGAATCTTTTGGAGAAAAACATGGTTCATGATCAGGTTGCGTGAAGACCTAGTCATCAGATGGCAAAAATATGTTAAGACATGCAATTAGTTTCCAACATAGAACAGAAAATATTGAGTTAACATTTTCTCCAACGGGAAAACTTTAGACTGTTAAGTAAAGGTGGTTTATAGTCTTTTTGCGAACTAGTTCATATATAGACTGGTCTAAATTCGTTTAAATTAAGACGACAAAGTAAATGCTACAATTTGTTTTCCAAGTCTGTCTTTACTGCTGACTTCAAAATCAAGGTTTGACAAAGAAGCTGTTGATTGGGTGTCATAACTCGATTAGCAAATAACTAAACAACACTATTGGCGATCTAAAGGGAAAGAATTCTGCTTACTTTATGAACTAGAAAGTCATTTGTTATCCCCCTTGGTTGACAAAATTTAGAATTACATCGATTACTCTTGTCTCGAACAAAACCAGGTTTTCACATCCGTAGTAAAATACTTTTAGAAAACATTGGCGGAAAAGAAGGAATTACCGATAACTGATAACCAGCAATTCTTTTTTCCTTTAATATTTCCTACACTTAAAGATACACATGTTCTATTTTTGATATCGAGTACAGTGCTGTCTGCAACTCCTTTCAAATAGGGAATGATTTTTTCTGGTAAACAGTGACGTGATTTCGGACAAGCAATGGTATATCGTGGGTACTTTTATAAAATCTCGTGACTGCGGCTTGATTCAAGCCGCAGTTACAAGATTTTATAACAACACCGACGGTTTATCGAAACATAATCAGTACTAGAAAGACCTGAAGGTCTTGAGTCGCTCCACAGGCCTGAATTTCTTTTAATATCAAATCCAAGTTTTGACTAGATTTTTGAATACTTATGGTTCTTACAGCAAAAACAAAGTCAAAAGCAGCAATCATGTGGTCAATGCAAAAAGAAAGTAAATGATTGACTAATATTTTAGGGATGTTAGAGCGATAATAAAATTGGAAACTGTGATTTTGCCAAATTCAAAGACAAATAATTCAGTATGTATATTTAAAATCAAATAAAAAATTAAACACATGCAAGATGTTATGGTCACTATCATTCTGTTAAAATTTTGTCTTTATTAGTCAATATTTGTGGCTTCAAGAGTGGAAAAAGTGTCGAAAAACTGAAATTTTGTCAATTTCAAGGGCACATAACTCAGATTGTAACAGTGTGATAATCTTGAAAATTACACATAAGCAAGACCTTGTTGTCAACAAGATTCTTTCCAAGTATCATCTTGATTGGTTGACATTTGTGGTTGTTAGAGTGAAAACAAAATCGAAAATGGCAATTTTGTCAAATTCAAGGGCACATAACTCATGATGTAAGATTCCGATCAAGCTGAAAATTACACCCAGGCAGCATATAATGCTTATATATATTCTGTCCAAGTTTTGTCTTGATTGGTTAATATTTGTAGATTTTAGAGTAACAAGAGGACCATGATGGTCCTATATCGCTCACCTGAACCAAAATGATATGAGCAACACTTTTGTTCAATTCAATAAACATTTATGACTGTAAGACTGAAAACTAACTTATAGTCAATAACTTTGTGAAAATCAAACTCATCTGAGATCTTATGGTGCCAAACATTGTGTCCAGGTTTTTCTTGATTGATAAATAATCACAGATTCTAGAGTATAAACAAGGTCGAAAACAGCCAAAGACGGTAATTTTTTCAAATTCAAGGGCACACAATTCTCGACTTTCTGATCACATCAGACTGAAAATCTACCTCATCCAAGATATTATGGTCTCCAACATAGTGTCCAAGATTTGTCTTGATTGGTCAATAATTGAAGATTCTAGAGTGTAAACAAGATCGAAAAACAGCCAGAAACGGCTATTTTGTTAAAATTCAAGGGCACATAACTCTCAACTTTCTGATCGGATCAGACTGAAAATCAAACTCATCCGACATATTATGGTCCAAAACATTGTGTCCAAGTTTTGTCTTGAGTGATTGATAATTGTAGATTCTAGAGTGTAAACAAGGTCGAAAACAGCCGAAAAAGACAATTTTATCAAATTCAAGGGCACATAACTCTCGTCTTTCTGGTCATATCACACTAAAAATCAAACTCATCCGAAATCTTATCCTCTCAAACATTGTGTCCAAGATTTGTCTTGATTGGACAATAATTGAAAATTCTAGAGTGTAAACAAGGTCGAAAACAGTCAAAAACGACAATTTTGTCAAATTCAAGGGCACATAACTCTTGACTTTCTTGTCTTATCAGATTGAAAATTCTAGTCATCTGAGATCTTATGATCTCTAACATTGTGTCCAAGTTTTGTCTTGATTGATTGATAAATGTAGATTCTAGAGTGTAAACAATGTCGAAAACAGCCGAAAATGACAATTTTATCAAATTCAAGGGCACGTAACTCTTGTCTTTTTTGTCAGATCACACTGAAAATCGAACTCATCCAAAATCTCATGGTCTCAAACATTGTGTCCAAGATTTGTCTTGATTGGTCAATAATTGTAGATTCTAGAGTGTAAAAAAGGTCGAAAACAGTCAAAAACGACAATTTTGTCAAATTCAAGGGCACCTAACTCTCTTCTTTCTGGTCAGATCACACTGAAAATCACACTCATCCAAGATCTTATGGTCTCAAACATTGTGTCCAAGATTTGTCTTGATTGGACAATACTTGAAAATTCTAGAGTGTAAACAAGGTTGAAAACAGTCAAAAACGACAATTTTGTCAAATTCAAGGGCACATAAGTCTCGACTTTCTTGTCTTATCATATTGAAAATTCAACTCATCCGAGATCTTATGATCTCCAACATTGTGTCCAAGTTTTGTCTTGATTGATTAATAAATGTAGATTCTAGAGTATAAACAATGTCGAAAACAGCCGAAAATGACAATTTTATCAAATTCAAGGGCACGTAACTCTAGTCTTTTTTGTCAGATCACACTGAAAATCAAACTCATCCAAGATCTTATGGTCTCAAACATTGTGTCCAAGATTTGTCTTGATTGGTCAATAATTGTAGATTCTAGAGTGTAAACAAGGTCGAAAACAGTCAAAAACAACAATTTTGTCAAATTCAAGGGCACATAACTCTCGACTTTCTCGTCTAATCAGACTGAAAATTAAACTCATTTGAGATCTTATATTTGGTCTCCATCATTGTGTTCAAGATTTGTCTTGATTGGTCAATAATTGTAGATTCTAGAGTGTAAACAAGGTCGAAAACGGTCGAAAACGGCAATTTTGAAAAATTCAAGGGCACATAACTTTTGACTTTTTCATCTGATCTGACTGAAAATCGAACTCATCCAAGATCCTATAGTCTCCAATATTATATCCAAGTTTTGTATTGATTGGGCAATAATTGTAGATGCTAGAGTGTAAACAAAGTTAAAAACAGCATTTTTCGTCATTCAGGGGCAGATAACTCCACACTTTCTGGTCCGATCTGGCCCATAATCGAACTCATCCGAGAACTTATGACCATACTTGTTTTGACAAAGTTTGGTCAAGATTGACTAATATTTGTGGATGCTAGAGTGTAAACACCAAATTGTGGACAGACGGACAGACGGACAGACGGACAGACGGACGGACGACGGACAAAAAGCGATCACAATAGCTCACCTCGAGCACTTCGTGCTCAGGTGAGCTAAAAATAAGTCAAAACCAGCAAAATAGAGCCGAAAATGACAATTTTTGGCAATTTCAAGGGCACATAACTCATGCTATAAAATTCAGATCAAGCTGAAAATTTTACCAAGGCAAGATCTTATAGTCAGTATTATTCTGTCAAATTTTTGTCTTGTTTAGTCAATATTTGTAGTTGCTAGAGTGAAAACAGTCAAAATACAGCTGAAAATGGCAATTTTGTCAATTTCAAGGGCACATAACTCATGATGTAAAATTCAGATCAAGCTGAAAATTTTACCAAGGCGAGATCTTGTAGTCAGCATGATTCTGTCAAAGTTTTGTCTAGATTGTTCAGTATTTGTAGATTTTAGAAGAAACTAATCAAAACCGGCTATTTTTGACATTCAAGGGCAGATAACTCAGGTTATACTGATTCAATCCATATTCTTTGAAGGAATCTGAGAGAGGGTCACCCAAGGATCATTCCTGTGAAGTTTGGTTGAAATCCATCCACTAGTTTTTGAGAAGAAGATTTTTAAAGAAAAAGTTTACGGACGCACGCACGGACGGACGGACGCACGGCGGACACACCGCCATGACAATAGCCCTGAAAGGCCAGTGGAGCTAAAAACCAGTCTATATTTAGCACAATATTCATTGTCATTGTATCAGTCAACAAGTTGTCAAACTGTCACAAGATAGACCAGTCACGTTGCTTGCTGTCGACTTGTGGACTGGTCTTATCTACAGTTTTGATGTCTGGGAATACTTTAAGTCATTGCCAGACGGCAAAATTCAAGACTTTGAAGTTTGTCCAAATCAAAAGATGTTGTAGAGGACAAGTATTCTCATGCAAATGAAATTTTACATTTTTTGTCTATCTGGGTAGAAAAAACATTGTGGGAATAAAGGAATCGCTTGTTACAAACTGTATTCCACATAGTTTTCCAAATCTATTTTCTTGGCGAGGGGGGGGGGCATCAAACAGTGTCAATGTTTGAGAATGGATTAAACCATTCCCAGATAGTGAAGCTTTTTGACAATCAAAAAGATGATGGATTTTTAAAACATTTTGGAATATGAAGAAATTGCTTGGTTTTCCCACATTTTTGACACAGAAAGACAAAACCGATTAACCCATTCCCACACATGAACTACTTTTGACTCCCCTAAAAAAAAGGCATTGGAAAACATTGTGGAAAAATCAAGAAATTGCTTGTGACAAGCAATTTCTTCATTTCCCACAATATTTTTTCACTCAAAAAGGGACAAAGTTTGTTAAATTTCATTGGCTTAAAATTGTCATCTGCAACATCTTTCAATTTGGACCAGTCTAAAATTTTGTCCTTTGGTAAAGGGTTAACTACTTTATAAATAACAAAACATAGCATGTAAGGACAGTTTATGGTACAAATGTAACAAATTCACTATACAGTGTATATTTCAAACAAAATTTGGTTAGCATTGGCATCAAAAATATATATCAAATTTTGGAAAAAGATATGGCATCATAGGTAATTCAAATTTAAATATCGTACCAGGCCCTGGGATGTGGCCCTTTAACCCTTTCCCAAACAAGACCTGGTTTTGACGTCCCTTATTAGAACAGGTTTGGGAAAACATTGAAACAAAAGAAGAAACTGCTGATAACCAGCAGTTTCTCCTTTTGTCTAAATATTTTCTGTGCCATTCCTTTTTAACATCTATTTTGTCCTGTACAGCCGCTTTTAAAGAGGACCACCCTAAGGTTTTGTTTTTTTTTTGGGGGGGGGGGGGGGGGAAAGGGTTAAGACATTTGATAACATAATAGGGATTCAGATTCGGCTTTCGCATATGCAGTCTGATCTAGATCCAAATTATTCTCGTAATATTCAAAGGCAGTAATATAGGTGCAGCATACATGGACCCTGACAGCGGCGGATCAAGGATTTTTGTTATAGGGGGGTTCGTTTTTTACACGTATTGCAAAATTTTGACTCAATTTCTGCATGAAAATGAAATAATCTGGCTGCTAAGGGGGGGGGGGGGGGGGGGGGGGGGGGGGGGGGGGTTGAACCCCCCGAACCCCCTCTGGATCCGCCACTGCCTGATTAGATTGGAACATGGGTTCAGCCTAATCTAGTTCCATTGTTGATTTAACCCTTTCCAAAACGACAAAATTTTAGGGCATACTAATTAAAAACCTGCTACAGAAAATAAAGAAGTTGTTAGTAGAGAGGGGATTTGTGTATAAAAATACTTCTGAT